>JASVER010000023.1:8758044-8851980 GCA_030449065.1 Oceanodroma leucorhoa | reverse complement strand
AGTGTTCTTTTTAGCAATTGTAGCCATAAGGCAGCAGAGGAAGAAGTCTCCCTTTTCGGAGAAAATGGAAGAATTCAGAGAGAACATTGTCAGGTACGACGATGAAGGAGGTGGCGAGGAGGACACAGAAGCCTTTGATATTTCAGCACTGAGGACCCGCACTGTCATGCGAACGCACAAACCTCGGAAGAAGGTCACCACAGAAATCCACAGCCTCTACAGACAGTCTCTGCAGGTTGGCCCTGACAGTGCAATCTTCAGGCAATTCATTTCAGAAAAGCTTGAAGAAGCGAATACAGATCCTAGTGCTCCTCCATATGACTCACTTCAGACCTATGCGTTTGAGGGGACTGGCTCTTTGGCAGGATCCCTCAGCTCTTTAAGTTCAAACATGTCAGACATGGATCAGAGTTATGACTACCTTACAGACTGGGGACTTCACTTTAAACAGCTTGCAGGCATGTACACTTCACATAGAAGTGTGGGGGATTAGTTACGCTTTGGTTTGTTGTTTTATTTTCCTAAATGTCATCAACCAAAAACAACCATGGATTTTTAAAAAGGAGATCATTTCACATTTAAGCATGAAAAATAAAAGACTAAGATTTTTTTCTGGAATATCTTGAATGTAGAGACCTTTTGAAAAATCACACCAGGTGTGTCATGAGGTGAGGGGATGGAGACTCCTGTTTGAAATTCTCGTGGCTATTTAGATGCCCAAATGCAAACTGTGCTGCTTTGGATATCTAGGCCCCCTTCTGGATACTGAAAACCTGCGTCCTGCAAGTACAAAAGGAGGAGTAGAAGCCATAAATGGATATTGTAAATATTCTGTCATCCATAAGCTTTAAAATGTTTCCAAAGTTAAGACAGGCTTTTGCTGTTGCAGTTGAATATATTCATTAACCAAAGTTAAACATGCATATTTGTATAATGCTTCATTATATAAATATACTCATGTGAAAAAGTAGACCCTAGATATTCTAATACAATTCTCAGAAGCGCTCACAGAATAATCTATTTATTGTTCTTAGGATGATAAAACTAAAACAAATGTCTTCTCCTATCAGTGTAAAAATAAAGACCTATTACAACACCAGCAAGTATTTGCTGCCATTTTAGCTTTTAATGGAACTATTGGAAAATGTATAAACCAATACTTAATTTAGCAAATAAGATAGAAAAGAAGAAATCAGTTCAAGTTAGAATCAATATTCAATGTAAATACTGCAATCGACTACATTATATATTACTCTACTTAGAACAAAATGCTATCCAAATACAGGCATTTTTCCTTTTATTAAGGTTTAAAGGATGACTGATTTACCAGCACAGATTTATTTTTTTATTATGGAATATAAAATTATCTGCAGTAGTCAGTTTTATTATAACAATATTAAGAATCTTTAAAATGCTAAGCTGATGGTTATAAAACTTTATGTATAACATTAGATAATAAGATAATAAAATGCTTTAATGTTAATCCACTTCTGAAAATGATCCTGAATCATTCTGCGAGACTCAAGTCAGACTTCAAAATTAATTTCCCACTGTATTTTTTCCTAAACATTCCATAATGAATATAAAGCTGCCTCAGAATATTTCTTTACTCTTATTTATACCACTACCCATCAGCAGTTTTGGATCTGAGGGTCATCAAATATGTTCAAAATGGTCTGTCTGGAAAAAGCAACCTGTTTCTTATTCACCTTTCTTCCATCAAGTATGTATTTTACAGAAATTACATCACGTAATCAACCAATACATTTCCACAGCTAAAAGCTGGCATCAGGATAAAGAAAATCATGCACATGTTGCTTTTTTTCTCCCCTTTTATTTTTATTAATAAAATTTTAGCTAAGTGCTACTGAATTACAGAGAGCCAGGCAAAGCTTATGTAAGGAAAAAAACAAACAAGCAAAAAACCCAACAAATATAAAAAGGAATGTAACATACAAGCTCTGCAATATTGGCTACAATTGCTGTTCAGTGAAGAAAACCAAGGCATGTAGGCTTAGAGGAAAGGTGCCAGTGCAGAGTTTAAATTTCTGTCAGCTAAAAATAAAACATGTGGAGGAGTTTGAAAATCAGGAGAGATTTCCAATGTGAGGTCTGGTAAGGGCAGAAACGTTATTCATGTTATTCATAGCTGGAAAAATACAGGGGGGGTCATCCGACTGGGTGCAGATGAAGTAGCATCTGCTTCATAAGGAAAAACTGGTTCTCGCCGGTGTCATGCTAGGATGCCAGTATGAATGAGCCACTGCAAAACAGCTTTAAAAGATGCACAAGTAAAAACATTGTATTAATGAGACTAACATTTGTGTTTAATGGCTCTCAAACAGATGTGACAAAGTACCTTTTATTTGAGATAATATTGTACATATTAGTAATTTGCTCCATGGAGAGGAATAGTAAAAGAGAGAACTACTATACATGCACGGGTTGTTGGAGATGGTAAGGATATTTTTAGGGTTATGTCTACAGATTTATGCAGGTTATATCCTAATCAAATACTTATTTCACAGATGGCCCAGCGGCATTAATAGAATTTCTTGTGCTTTCAAGTTGTATTTAGTACAAAAAGGATAACAGTGTTTGATCCTTTCTCAATCCAGAGATTTTGTCCATTTATGTGCTGAAATAGCCTCGAACACTCACCCATATTTGCACTTATATTATAATTTCCTCTTTTTACTGTAAGGAACTTTAATTTTTGTAACCAGTGCATACTACTGTCATGTAATTTTTGTAACCAATGTATGCCATTGTCAGTTACTTCTATATGAAAGAGAATAATGGCTTACAACGGATCTTAAATGATCTCTAGCTGAAAAGGCATAAGACCGTGTTTTCACAGCAGAGAAAGGGAGTGTTTTGCTCCGAAGTAAGAAGTTATTCCTAGCTGTTACTGGGCTACATCTTATTAGGTTCCTAGTATTCAATCTAAGTCAAACCTGTCAATTTATTTCCACATGTGAGAAAAGAATCACTGAACTGACTAGTAACTTCACACTTCTTTTAATACACTGTACTTAATTTACCTGAACAATGTCTGTAAAAACGTTTTGCAGAAGTGTCTGCTTATTTGAAGAAAGTAAACATTCTGAGGAAGCCAAAATTAAACACATAAGAGATATCACAAAAATTAGTAGTATGAAATTAATAAAGGGTAAGTTATAAGCCAGAGTTCCTGATGATGAGATATATTAAACTGTAGAATGGTTTTCCCGAGAGAATCCTCCATTACCTTTATCTTTTAAAATTCGTTAGTAGCTAGAATTAGCTATGCTGTTGGCTGAAGTGAAGAGTGCAAGTATGGTACCAGATGGTAAATATATATTCAGCTGTTCATGACCTGCCTGAGGGAATATAAGGAAGAGTTATTGACTGGTCAAAGGTAATATGATCATACACACTGCTTTTCTGTATGAATGCTCTGAAGAGATGTTCCTGTATATTTCTTCTTCTGTAACATGGTAATGAGACAGGTTAAGAACTGGCGAAATACCTGACAAAAGATTGGCTTCCTGTTTCAGTCCTTGCTCATAGGGATTCAGTGTGTTGTATTATTGGTTTTACTATTTAAAAGCCAAGGAAATGAAGACTATGCATATATTAAAAAATACTTAACATTCAGATGTTTGAAGTTAAAAAAACAAAAGAACAAAATCACTTGATAGCACACTGCAGCTTCAGACTCATTGTTGTGACTGGAAAAGGGTATTTTGTTTATCGATTCACACAAAATAAAATGTTTTCATTTGATTTTCATTTTGTATATCACGATGTAGGTTTTTTATTACCATAACACTGAGAAGCAATCCTGCTTGCCACTGAGGATAATCTTAGTCTTTAATTCACATAATTTTCCTACTGCATTTTCTCACAGATACTGTCATTACACTCCTAGCTTTGCTTTCAAAATTTGCATTGGAAATGTGGTTGTTCTAACACTCATTCTTAACTGTATGGGGTAACCCTGTCAGATGAGTGTAAAATATTTTTTAAAAGACAGTGTGCATTTTATGCTTCAAAGTCAGATCTAATATATGCTGTCTGAGGAGTAGAAGTTGAAGGAGATTATGTGATTTTATATTCTGGCAAAGAATGTATTTTACTCTTGATCCAGAATATTAACAAATAGAAAAGAAGTTATATGAAAAAAAATCAGTAGCTGTTAGTAAAATCTGTAAGATTTCTGTACCAGAAAATTGGTAAACCTATATTTTATAAAGAAAAACACTGGACTAATGTTTATTAAAAAGTTGACACATTTTACAAAACTAATTTGGATGCTCTCATATTTATTCAGAAAAAAAAAATTCTTCATATATGGGTCTATATCATCCTTATGTCTCATACACAAAGTCCAAGGAACAGTAAGATTTAGCTATAGTGCACAGAAGGATAAAACACACATACAGAGAGACTGCTTAGATCAGTACGAAACACTTTACCCACAGCAAATAGATAATAGCAGTAGTCAGAAATACGCATAAGATTCAAGAGGCTATCTGCCAGCAAAGGCAGTTTGGCACAATATGTCAAGATATATGGCACGAAGAGCAAATATTAATAAACACAATTAGAAACCATCACTACTTCACAGAACTCTCCAATAGCAGAAACCAGAACAGGATATCAATGGCTCTTAATTCCCCAAACATTTTAATTGTGATTTAGGTAGTGCTTTAATAATATTAAAGTTTATAATTTAAACAATACTCCACATGTGGGGGTTCAAATAGGATTGGTTTGTAGAGAAACAATAACATCTGCATACATATATCTGACCAAAAGGATACAACAGAAGTTACTGAATTAAAGCTTAAAAGGATGCGAACATACCCATAGATATATGATGTATCCCTTCTGACATTGTTATGAGTAAATTAATCTCTGTCATCACAAATTCCTCTGAAAAGAGACTTTACAAGGGGCATCTTGGACAACTGTTTTAGTAGCTTAAGAGCTGGAACAAGAATTTTTTATATACTGATTGTGTATGTTGGACTTAAAAATGTTGAAAATATCCCCTGTTATTCATAGTGAGGATACCTGAGATGTAAACAAGAACTGGATAGCCTTGAAGACTGGAGAATAGAAAGTGGATAAAACGTAACAGTAAAAATAAAAATCATCCACTCTGGAAATAGTTCTTAAAAAAAAAATCTGCTATTATACTGGGTACTTATCCAGTAGAGTAATTAAACAGGACAAGGATATTCTAGCTGCTAAAATAACTATGAACCGCCAACAAGATTCAGCCCAGAAAAGCAAAAAAGAAAAAAAATCAAATATGATTGGTTTGAGTGTTTTTATGTTTGCTAACATTCCTTGCACCTTAATGTTTCTTCACTGGTCTACAAGTCTGAATATACTTTATATCATTTGTTTTATATAGGCTGAATAATTCTTTGTTCTAAAGCTCATTTTACCCAGCTCCCTATATTACATCCCTTGGCTGATCAGAAGTTAAGCACTGGTAGCTGTTTGTACCTCATAGCATCCTGTGCCAACAGCAGCATTCTGGGCCAATACTTTCAAGGCCTCTTCTTATTCTGCGCTTTTGTGCTATGCTGCATTTTATTCTAAGCTCATAAGTTCATTTTACAGCAAATAACTCTTTCAAATAATTAAATACAAAAATACATCAACATACATATATATAGTTACACCACACAATTATACAACGCTGAGCAAAGGTAAAACAAATTAGATAACAGTCACCTAATCATTAGGTAATTTCTTTTATGGTTAAACAAGCCAAAACATGTCTCCAGTCAGGCCAAGATAAGTCCAGAGAATAGCTGGCAGCTCCTGAGGCCTATGTTATCCTGACACTAAGCCTCTGTGGCTTAGTGGTTAGAGTTAATTTTCTTCCTAGTAGCTAGTATAGTGCTGTGTTTTGGATTTACTATGAGAAGAATGTTGATATTTTAGTTGTTGCTAAGTAATGTTTACACTAGTCATGGACTTTACAGCTTCCCATGCTCTGCCAGATGCACAAGAAGCTGGGAGGACGCATAGCCAGCACAGCTGACCCAACTGAATAACGGGCATTCCATACCATATGACGTCATGCTCAGTATAGAAACTAGGAGGCGTGGTCTGTGAAGCTGCGATCACAGCTTGGGGACTGGCTGGGCATCAGTCAGCGGGTGGTGAGCAATTGCATTGTGCACCACTCATTTTGTATATTCTATCTTCATTATTGTTATTATTATTTTCCCTTTCTTTTCTGTTCTATTAAACTGTCTTTATCTCCATCCACAAATTTTATTTTTTTTTTTTTTCTTGATTCTCTCCCCCATCCCACTGGGACAGGGGGAGTGAGCGAGTGGCTGTATGGTGTTTGGCTGCCTGCCGGGTTAAATCACAACAGCCTCTTACAAAGTTTTCAAATGGAAATCACAATCAGAAACTAAGAATTAGCTGTGTCCTACAATTTCAGGTATCTCTGGAATAGTAATCACCTCTGAAAGAAGGAGAGGATAACCCTGAACTTTCATTTGGTCTGAGTTACCAGAGAAAAAGTAACCAACATTAGAACTAATATAATTTGTAAGCATTTGCCAGAAATGTGTTTTCATTCTTGCTATTTCTTCAGGGTATACTTGCAATATGAAATTCCTGACTGTTCACCACGTTTTTGTTTGCAGATCCTTGCCCCGAGCTGAAAAGTTCCTCAGTTTTCTGCTGTATAACTCCTCCTATGTGCTAGATGGTTAAAATTCACTAAAAAAACCACAAGCAATCTTCAATACTTATTGCAACAGGATTGTAATATTTATTTTCCATTGTTATTGAAGAGTGGTAGTGGACTGGATGATTAGAGAGCAAATCTTCTAAAAAAGATCCACAAAGTGAACGTTTCTGCTATAAACTTGAAAAATTTTGCAACAGCAGAAATCCAGAGAAGAATCTACTTGGCTGATGCTTTCTTGTTTGCTTTTTATGCTGTCCAGGAAAAGAACTTCATAATGCAAGTCATTGTGGGGCCAATCAAAATGCCCCAAAAAGCTATTGTAGCAGAACACTCTGGAACTCCACTTCATTCCTTGGGAATGAATCTTTGCAGGCTGTTACTAATATTGATACCATGGATTAGGCCTGAATAACAGGGTAAATGGAAAGGAATAATACTTCTGGACACTGAAAATTGCATCAAGTTTGTACCACCTTTCTAATTTTCCTTTGCAGTGTCCAGCACATAAATTAACTGTTCCTGACATTCCTTGTAAAATTCACACTTTTTTGGTTTACTCCAAAGATCATACAGAAGAATTTTATCTTTCCAGGTTTCTACTCCTTATTGATTTACTGAGTTGTAGGACTCTGACAGGTGTGCACTTTTTGCTCTGAACATTTTCTTGATGTTCCTTTTTGTGTGCTCCTTTAAAGAAAAAAAAAAAAAAAAAAAAAAAAAAAAAAAAGCTGTAAAAAAAGAACAATTTGGACCTTTATTCTCCCTTTACAGGGCACAAAATACCCTTATAGACACCTAACAACATTCCTGCTATTGCAGAGACCTGGGACATCAGAGATGTTTTCCACCATCCTGTTATCTTAGTGTGGCATGATCTAGATATTTTACTGTAGCTCTTAACTTCGCGATAGTGTGCTGGGAAGCATTTTGTAACCCTTACTAGGGAGCTGATAATGGGAAAGATGTTTCTATGGTGGATATAACCAGGATGGTTACATACAGATCATCTGATCTCATATTCTTGTTGTTTTTTTTTATTATTACTATTTTTATTTTAAAAAATTTAACAGTTGAAGTCTGACAGTTTAAAAATTTTTAAGAATGGATATTGTCACAACTGCAGGCAACGCTACAGGCTTGTGGAAGAGTGGCTGGAAAGCTGCCCAGTGGAAAAGGACCTGGGGGTGCTGGTCGACGGCTGGCTGAACATGAGCCAGCAGTGTGCCCAGGTGGCCAAGAAGGCCAACGGCATCCTGGCGTGTATCAGGAATAGTGTGGCCAGCAGGAGTAGGGAGGTGATCGTGCCCCTGTACTCGGCACTGGTGAGGCCGCACCTCGAATCCTGTGTTCAGTTTTGGGCCCCTCACTACAAGAAGGACATTGAGGTGCTGGAGCGTGTCCAGAGAAGGGCAATGAGGCTTGTGAAGGGTCTCGAGCACAAGTCTTATGAGGAGTGGCTGAGGGAACTGGGGTTGTTTAACCTGGAGAAGAGGAGGCTGAGAGGAGACCTTATTGCTCTCTACAACTACCTGAAAGGAGGCTGTAGAGAAGCGGGTGTTGGTCTCTTCTCCCAAGTAACAAGGGATAGGACGAGAGGAAATGGCCTCAAGTTGCGCCAGGAGAGGTTTAGATTGGATATTAGGAAAAAATTCTTCACTGAAAGGGTAGTCAGGCATTGGAACAGGCTGCCCAGGGAAGTGGTGGAGTCACCATCCCTGGAGGTGTTCAAAAAACATGTGGATCTGGCACTTTGGGACATGGTTTAGTGGACATGGGTGCTGAGATGACGGTTGGACTCGATGATCTTAAAGGTCTTTTCCAACCTTAATGATTCTATGATTCTATTCTATGATTCCTTGTCTACAGGAATTGCTTAAGGAAAAGATAAGCCAATCTTCGTGCCAGTTTGCATACAAAAAAGAAAAAAATGATGGAAGTCTCATTGGTTCTCATATTGGACCTCAACCACCCCATTTGCTTGGAGAGCAACACAGTAGGGTGCAAGCAAACCAGGAATTTCTGGCATGCCAGGTGACAGATGTTTGATGTACGAATCGGATGGGCTGGTTACAGGACTAATTTCATGGGCCGGCTAGGAGGTACTGTATCTAAAGTAGAAAAAGATTAATATGGTTGGATGAGTGGACTACAATATGGGTGAGAAACTGACTAGACCACTGGGCTTGATGGGTTGTGACCTACACTTCACCAGTGTCCAGTCTAGTGGTGTTCCTTAGGGGTTGTTACTGAGCTTAATACTGCTTATCATCTTCAGCAATTCTCTGGGCAATGGTAGTGAATGCACCTTCAGCAAGTTCATGGACAACATCAAACTGGGAGGAACATTCGATATGCTGAAGGGTAGGGATGCCCTCAAAAGGTACCTGATGAAGCTAGAGGCACAGGTGGCAATATGCTGGAATGGTAGGGAAACGTTACTCTATGACTGTTCATAGGTGTCCTGCCCTGATAAGGTAATTTATTCATATGAATGATAGAATTAATTTGTTAAGATTTACATAAAAAAACCCAACAACAACCAAAACAAGAGGTGTCCAAATACCACTAGTAAACTGGAAGATGTAGCAGCTGTTTAAGCATGGATTTTTACATGCTAATATGATACTCACTGTTGTCTCTTTTGCTTGACTAACTCAGAAGGGAAAGCAATGTGTTAACCAATTTAACTTTAGGGATAATTTTCACCAAATGTAATAGTTACATCCAGAAATATTCTAGCTGGGAGAAAGGAAAGGTACACAATAAGTACCATAACCATCTGCTTATCTATAAAGCTGTTAGTACACAGATGAGCTCAAAGTATAGGTTTTCTGTTTGTTTTTTTGATGATTTAAGAGGTGCAAACAACTTTTTGCCAACACTGTAATATGCATATATAGGTAGAGAAAGCATACAAACTCTGTTTTGTTAGATAAATAACATCATCCTAAAACCAACAATTCTTGCTTATTTCTTCGTTTGATCACAGTTAGAAGCAATAAAACATATGAGAACTGCCTGACTTCTTGGGAATTTAATATTCCCTGCCATTTTTCAGAAGTTAGCATACCCTAAAAAAAAGTTAGATTCAATCCAGGCATACCTGAAGGACTTTTTGCATTCTTACCTCCTTACTATTATGTCTCATAGTAGCTGCTGAAGCGAACCCTTACAGTCTGTACCTTAGAGAAGAATGTAGGAGGACAAGAAAGAAAAAGAAAGTCATGCAACTCAAAACTAAAATTAGAAATTGTCACAAGTCATCTCTGATAACAAAAAACAAAAACAAAGAGACAAACAAAAAAATCTTTTACAGATCTTGAAAAGCCACTAAAAGGTAAGGTTTAGAGATAGATCTGAGATAAAACCACCAATTTTCTTTCCTCAGTGATTGTTTTAAAACAGCACTATACCTCTGATCCATCCTCTGAGCTTTCAAAAGTACATATGTGGCAACAGTATAAATATAGTAAAACATAATTTTCTAATAGAACAACTATTTTCTTCAGTGCTATCTACACTTAAAGTTTTTAAGTTAATGTTTGAGCACATTCGAGGCAGCAGTCCAGCTCAATCTGTCATTGTAGCTTCAAAAATACAAGACACTTTCTGGTCTCAGATGCCTTTTTTTACTGTGCATGCTTCCTCATCAGAAAAGCTAATTATTCAATTTACAGCACATGTTCTAAATCCCTACCACCTGAAACTGATATGCTGAAGCCCCAGTGCATACTTAACCCTATCTTATGCAAAACAAGTAGAAAATTAAAAAGTACCTACTGATATTCTTAGAAGGTMTTTTTCTTTTTACTGAGACAGGATTCTCAGCTTGGAGCAATCAATCATCGGTAGAGTGAGAAACTATATTAGAAAAGACCTTAAAATAATGTCATTGTGGGGATATTTATGGTGATTTTTTTAAACGTATGGAGCTATTTACGGGTGGTAATGTTTCATGCAGTTTTGCTTAGACTAATGGATGAGGGAAAAAAATTACTAAACAGTTGCACTGCTGGAAATTCTGAGTGTCTGTAGAAGCACATGGGCTCATTAAGACTGTACTCATATGCTTTAACACTGAGCAGTTTTAGAAACTGTTATACTATTGAAACAATTCTGAAAATGTTTGCCCAACACTTTTATATTAGTGTTATTCTGCATTGCTGGACTAGCCTAAAAACTTTATCAAGAACCTTATCAGTTGTCTATCAGGTTTCTGCACCTCATTGCAAAACATCAGATTAAAGTGGTAGGTCTAAGCCCTTGGTTTTTGAACCACTACTCTAATATGTCTTCATTGTTGCAGTATGCTATTTGCAGTGTTGAAAGCTCTCATCAACTGAACTTACTTTGTGAAGTCATTGAAACAATCATAATGAACTATAGCTAGATCTGCTGGCTTTATTTATTTATTTATTTTTCTGCGGATTGCAGAAAATAGTTTTTCATCAATTTAAGTAGTGAATTTTTATTGCTTTACAAGAGACCTGAAGAGCCAGTGCTTACTGAGAATTACTGCACAAACAGCTTCTACTAAGTATGGTTATATATACATCCTTTCATGTTCCTATATTAGCTTATATGCTGATTATTGTGGTTCTTTTGCATTTTCTTTTTCTTTTTTTTTCCTTTTTTTTTTAACTTAAGATGGTTCATATGGGTTTAAGTCTTAGCACGTAAAGTATAGATGTGCTACTGTAAGGTCTACTTTATAAACCACAAAGCTTATTGGTGGGAAAATCCTGATATCCAGGATTAGCTTCACACTGTGATTAACTTTTCAGTGGCAGTAGGATGGGATTTTTAATTCTAGGTTTTAATAAGTTTGTGTCAGTTATCAGTTGAATGCTTTGGTTAGAAATGCACTCTTCTCATATGAAACGTCTTTATTCTACATCCTCTTCTTTTTTTCAGCTTCTCATAAACCGATTCTGCAAATAATTCTTATTCTTTCTTAAAGCATTCATTTCAAAATAGACTCACACAAGGTTTTCAAACTTTAATATTTCAGTTATTTTCTTTTCCAAGTGATTTTTCTGTTGAGTCACACATAACTGTTAATGCAGCACCCACTGTTAAACAAATCAGGCTTGTTTGTGGCTTACCTATATGGGTTCAGCTGGGGAAGGAGAGGAGAAAAATGGTAAACAACAAGGACCTAAAAGTTCCTGAATGTCTTGTCAGAGTTTTGGGAAATGATTGGCTGAAAGCCTGTTATTGACTTTGGGACATTAGAGGAATAAAAACAATCATGTTCAGAAAATGCCCACCTATACAGTTCTAAGGATTGATTTTGAATCCCAAGCTGACCAGCCATCACCCAACAGCAGCCTGGGGCATTGAGTCTGTAAAAGGTGTCTTTTCTCTGGTTATGAGATAGTGATTTTATTTTATATTTTTACTACTATTCTGTATGTGATAGACTGAAGTATTTGATGCTTTACAGTGATATTCTTCTTGAAACAGGTATGGATCCATTGTAGAGCTCTTAAGGCCTATATAATCCAAGGTTGTTACACGTAGCTGTGTTATTTTGTCTCAGAAATGCCCATCAATTCAGTTTCATTACAGGATATTCAAATTCGCATCCTCTTTTTTTCCCCATCTATCCCATTGTAAGTGCAACATCTATCTGCCTCATGAGCTGCTTTTACCTTCAATTACTAAAGGTATAGTCATAGTAAAGCTAACTGTAAAAACAAATTGTTAGTCTGGATATTGATCCACACCTTTCAAGAGCTGAAAATTATTTACTTTACTGCATACATAGACAATAAGGGCTTCTGTGCAAGGGACCAGGAAGGCTTGATGAGTTCACCAAAAATTCTGTGCAAAGCGATAGCCAATGCAGCATAAAGAGTCGTGTAGTATGCTCTGCCGCAGGAGATGCTACTGGGAAGGTGGCCACAGAAGTGTGGTACATGTAGGAGTCTGCACAGGAGATGTTCTGCTCCCGTCACGCTGGTTCATGTGTACATATGTATGTATGAATAAACAGCTGCAGAGTATCATGTGAATATTCCCACCATCTCCTGGGCTGTCCAGATGCCAGCCAGCTGTAGATATAGAAACCACATTACCATTCAAGCACAGAAATAAACCCTTATTAGGAAGAAAGAATGCTAACTTGGTCTAAACCCAGCTCCAGTATGCAGCTCTAGAATCATAACTGGCTTACATGTGGCTGTCTTACCTACCACTGCCTGCCTGCACCTCTCTGCAGAGATGTGCTCTAATATTAGCCTAGCCCTGACTTATTCTTTGAGGATTATTATACTATTAGAGGTCAAATTCAAAAGAGCAGCTTCTCAGGGCAACAGGCATTAGTATTTTGTAAGTTAACTACTCTAACAGCATCCAATAACATTGCAAATTGCAGAAGTGGACCTTCCGTTATAAATCACTTGTTTCTTCAAGTGGTACTCTGTTTTCTAATTAATTGGTCATATAAGACTTATAGAAACTCAGGGCTGGAAATTGCTGAAAATTATGGGAGAGTAGTTGAGCACTTCAAACCAGCCATGAAAGAACAAAGGTTAAATTCTGCCTTTGAGCAGTACTCATGTCAGGCAGACTGTAGCCTGAAAACATTCACTTTATGAAATAAACTTCAGCTATTTTACTCTGCACAGAGCATGGAAAGCCAGATAATTTACTGCAGTCGAGCAGATGCTTGTTTTGTTTTGTCATTATTATTGTTATAAATAAAAAGAATGAAGAATAAGCGATCCCAGCCAATGGAGAAATGTTATTGCTATAAATGAAGAGCTTTAAAATACTGCACCAATTAAGAAATCAAACGAAGAGAAAGCATTACTTAAAAAGATCTCTAACAAAAAGAATAAAGGAACGATTCTTATCACAAAAAAAAAAGGAAAGAATGAAAGGGGTTATGGACTAAGCTTTCTTTGTTTCTCCACCACGGTGGATCTCCTGCTGTTCGGGTGCTGCAGTGGTTTCTGTAGGAGAGCCAGAGGCCAGAGAAAGGGAACTGTAAATGAAATAACCAGCTTTCTCTTAAAGGAGGCAGAGCTTAGGAGCGGCAATAAGCACCCATCTTATCCTCCTCGTTGGTAACGAGGTCAGAGCTTACGCAAAATGCCTTGCTCCGGGCAGCGTCGCCCACAGGGAACGCAGATGCACGTTCCTACAGCACTAGGGGGCACACGGCGGCAACTTGTTACCAGACTCATCCTATAAAGCGATAGACTTCATAAATTAGGGATACTTGTTTGTGGGGAAGGCAAGGGAGGAGAAACCCACTTTCTGCATGATGGGGATAAGTTTCTACAGCTGCGTTCTGTATGAAATACCTTGGTTGTGTTTTCTAGCACGACAGGAACATGTTTTGAACTATTTCTCAAATACAAAGAGTGTGATTTGGTCTTTTTGCATACAGTGTTTTGCCCACTAAGAAAGGCTAGAGAACAAAAGAGGGATTATTTAGCCTAGTGGCCTCAGTCTGTCTGAAGACTATGTGGTTTTCTGAATAAACCTCACTGCTTACATGGTGGTTTGCCTGGCTGACAGTAAGATAGGCTTGATGATTGATCTGAAAAAAACCAAACCTATTGCTCAAAAAGTTAAATTGATAGCTAGAAGGAACATGATTCCAGACTGAACTGCCCTGGAGCATGATGAGCTTTGCCTGTACTGTCTGTGTGAGGGGAATAAAAAAGTTCCCCAATATTCCAAAATGTCACATAAGGTAATTCTGATAGAGGTTCCAATGCAGTTGGCATCCCTTCCCCTTAACCTGTTTTACAAAATTGTAAATGAAGGATCCATTGAGTCCATCAGGTTGCTTGGCTGATATCCCAGGGCAGATAGTTGGCACCAAGTAGGAATGACAAATTCTGGTTGTTCAGTATGTGACAAGATTTTTATCACCAGCTATCACAGCTGATGGCACTTGCTCATTTAGTTTCATTGAAATGACTCTTTTTTTTATTCATGTTCTTCTTAGCAGAGGTTTCTGGGGTGAGATGTTTTACAGCTATTATATCAGCTCCATATAATATGTATATGTCTTTCTAATGAAAATTTGGGACAATGACATGACATTCATTTGAGTCTGCCAGGTATGATGGGATTACAGCATGAGCCCAGAGAAGAGCAAGCCAGTCTTAGTCTATGTTAATAGTTATTTTGGTGTGTTTCTCTTCCACTTGTTCTAAGCTTTCAAGAGTTGGCTTCAATATTAGCTTCCTCCTTGATTGCTGTCTTATCATTTCAATTGTTATTGCTTTTAAAAGACATTAATATCTTTGTTCTGTTATATATTAACATCCATCTGTAGGAAGCAGATGTCAAAGTAGTATTTTCACTTTCCTTTTAAAAAGAGATTAAATACTTAGATTTTAAAAATAAATGTTTTTTAAGGACAAACCATTGAAAGCTCAAACATTTCAAAATTTAAACTACATAGCTGAATATTTTTTTTATTTCTGTTGGGTTTTTTTAAATGTTTTAATAAGAAAAACAGGGAAAAGATCATTAGAAATTAAAAAATCCTTCTGGAAAATATTAGTTTAAAATAAAAAAAAAAAAAAACCACACTTTTTTTCTTTCTAGTTATGTCTGAAGCCTTAAGATACATCTATATTTTATTCTTTTCCCTCTGAAACTTTTGTTTCAGTTCAGTAATATTCTCTGACTTTGAGATTTTGCAATATATGTTTTTAGATTTCACTCATAATTTTTCATTCTTCTACTATTTTGTGAATGATTTTTTTCAGAAGAATCATACAACACTCCTTGTGAGATTTGTATTATTTAGTCATTGACCTGCACTGCCATATCTAGTGTTGGTAATGGGCAAAGAGTCTAGGTTCCCCCGCCCAGCTCTCCACAAGCCACCTTTAAAGTTCTACATGAAATGCTGAAAACACTCTCATTCTGTTTCACAAAACAGATATTTGAAACTGATTGTCATACAGTGCTATACTTCCACAGAATCACAGAATGGTTGCAGTCAGAAGGGACCTGTGGAGGTCATCTGGTCCAATTCCCCTGCTCAAGCAGGGACACCTGGAGGCGGTTGCCCACGACCATCTCCARATGGCTTTTGAATATTTCCACAACATCTCTGGGCAACCTGTGCCAGTGCTCAGTCACACTCACAGTAAATAAATTGTTTCCTGGTGTTCAGGGGGAGTGTCCTGTGTTTCCACATGTGCCCATTGCCTCTGTGCTTGTCACTAGACACCTGAAAAGAGCCTGGCTCTGCCTTCTTTACACAGGTATTTCTACACATTGATAAGATCCCCACTCTGATCCTTCTCTTCTCCAGACTAACCAGTCTGGAGGCTCTCTCAGCCTCTTACTAAAGGCTCTCTCAGCCTTTACTCATAGGAGAGATGCTCCAGTCCCTTCATCATCTTAGTGGCACTTTGTTGGACTCTTTCCAGTACGTCCATGTATGTCTYGTACTGGGGAGCCTACAAGTGGACACAGGACACCAGCTGTGGCCTCACAGAGTGCTGAGTAGAGAAGGATCACCTCCCTCCACCTGCTGGCAATACTTTGCCTATGCAGCCCAGGATACCGTTAGGCTTTTTTGCCACCAGGGCACATTGCTGCCTCATGTTCAACTTGGTGTCCACCAGGAACCCCATGTCCTTTTCTGCAAAGTTGCCTTCCAGATGGTCGGCCYCCAGAATATACTGGTGCTGCCAGCACCGCTACCCAGCATATACTGGGGAGGTTGTTCCTCCCCAGGTGCAGGACTTTGTACTTCCCTGTGCTGAACTCCATGAGATTCCTGTCAGCTGTTTTCCCCAGCCTGTTGAGGTCCCTCTGGATGACAGCACAACCTTTTGGCATATCAGCCACTCCTCCCAGCTTTGTGTCATCCACACGCTTGCTGAGGCTACCCTGTGACCCATCATCCAGATCATTAATGAAGATGTTGAACAGGACTGGACCCAGTGTTGAACCCTGGGATAAATTACTATTTACTGGCCTCCAAGTAGACTTTGTGCCACTGATCACCACGCTCTGGGCACAGACGCTCGTTCAGCCAGTTTTCAATATCTACCTTGCTGTCTGCTCATCCAGCCATACTTCATCAGCTTCTCTATGAGGATCTTACAGGAGACAGAGGCAAAATCCTTCCTGAAGACAAGGTACGTAATAGCCACTGCTCTCCCCTGATCTTCCATGACGGTCATTTCATCATATAAGGCTATCATCTGGTTGGTCAAGCATGGCTTCCCCTTTGTGAATCCTTGTTGACTACTCCCAATCACCTTCTTGTCCTTCATGTGCCTGGAAGTGGTTTCCAGGATTAGTTACTCCAGGATTTTATTTTTTGTTTATGCTCCRTGTTCTACTGTATTTAAATGCCAATCCCACAGTAAAATCTCATACAAGTCAACTTTCAAACCTCTAGAAAAGTACTAGTGACTTTGAGACAATCTTGATTTTCCTATCTGTAAAACAGGCTAAATAATATTTTACTGCTTTATATGGAACAGAATAAATTTAAAATAAACTGGTTTCTCAGTTAAAAGTATTCTGTCAAATCCTTTTGTCTTTCTTTTTTCTGACATATCTAGGTAAATGGAACAGCTTTATCAGTCTTACATCAATTAATTTATTGTACAATTTGGCCCAGGAATATGTTAAAATGGTGCATAATATAAAAAATTTGGTAAATTTAGAATACACTTTTCTGTAGCTGCTAGATTGTAGAAATGTCATATTCCAATCTTAACAGAATTCTGGAAAATTATCTGGGATTTCAAAGAAAGAAAATAATTAGCTCTAACTTGGCATTCAGTGAAATGTCTTTCCAGTCATTTATAAAGGCGTTGATTTCATAGACTAGCTTCCAAATTTATGTTGGCAATAAATCTTTAGCACCAAATTCTAAACATGAGAACCAAGTAGTGATATCACTAATCTACAGAGAAGCTGGGCAATTTCCAGTAATTCATTTACAAATTTCAGATAATTCATTTGATGGAAGGCTTGTCAGTGTTCACTTTTCATATCAAATACTGGCTTCTATTAAAATTGTCTATTTTGGAATGCTTCATTTTTTTGCCTATCCATCATCACAAATAATGAGGGCAGAGAAAGGGTTTTTTTTGGGGGGATGGGTCAGTGGTGGGTGATTTTTGTTGGTTTTTTTTTCTCTCCTGGCTTCCAATAAATAACATCTGACACTTGTAAGCAGTAGTAGCTATTACTCTAAAGAGATCTTCATTGGCACCTCTAAAATTACCATCTAATGGCTAATACTATAACTATTTGAGGAAGAAACTGTCATGTATTATTTCCTCTCCTTCCGTTCATTTTTTTGTCAGTTTAAACAGTTTTTAGGTACATATGTTATTTTCTAAATCAAAGAAGACTTTTTTATTCATCAACTTAAAAATAACATAGTTGTTAAAAAATTATTATTGTGTTTTGCTTGAATAGTAGTTGACAAAACTGTCAGCTACATGTTTAATTCATGGTCTTTGGAATTTTTTGAAAGTTAGAAAATACACAGCTTGAATTTAATATGCTTGGTGGCGTATATGCATCTGGTGGTTAGAGGGGACAAAAACAGTAAAAAAACCTTCTGATTCAGAGACTGATGAAATCCAATACAGAAATCACAGATAAAAAATTAATATGGAACTCAACAATGCCAACTTTGCTGTCAGTGTTTAGTGTCCTTATCACTCAGATCTTCATGAATGTCTGAAAAGGCTTCTGATATCAATGAAAGAGGCTGCGCCACCCAAAATTTGCTCTCTATACCATCACTGTAGCTATACAACAACTAATTACACAAAATGTAAAAAGCCTACTTGTTCTCTCTCATTAGTACATTTTCAGTAGTATATTTACCTCTTTGCCTGGAGGATTTCTGCCTGCTGCTTTTGCTTCTTTTGTTCATTATAAGGAATTCAGTTTAGAGAGGGAACACAGCTCTCCAATAAAACTGTAATAACCACTATTGCAAGCAATCTAGTAAAGTCAAAGAGGTTATTCGATATACTTCTTCTTCACCTGTTTTTTCACCAAAAAAAAAAAAAAATTAGGAAAACTGTTTATCTTCTTATTTGCAGAATTAACCAATTGGCACCTACCATACTAAATCTGGAAACGTGCTAATTTTTTTTTCTTTTCAAGAAAAAAGGATGTGTTGCATTTACAGAGCTGTGGGTTTTAATCTGCATTTGGCATTACTTTCAATATTTTGCTCTCAATTCATGTGCAATTAAGTGTGTTCTCAGCAGCAGCAGCAGTTGTATGATACATGTGCAGAGATACATTTCCATTTTATAAATGTAATCTTACATGCATTATCATAGCTCCTAGAAGGCCAGTCATGGCTGAATTCCTGTTGCACTTAGTAGTAAAGAAATTGTGATCCAAATGACAATGCCTGCTTCAACGACTTTCCATGTTAACAGCATTAAAAAAAAAATAAATATTGACTATGTATGTACAAGGGAAACAAGGAGACAAAATGTTGGATATGTATTCTGAGTCTTTTGTGTGACATTTTCTGTTAGGAGTGATCTTGTCCTTTGATTCAGGCCTAGATTTTACTTTGAGGACAACTGAAATGGTGCAAAACAGGGGCAAGGAGAGAGTTAATCATTTTTCACTACAGGCTTAATTCCTGGCTTTTTTATATAGTAGTATGCCATTAGAGACCAAGAGGAATATGTGCACCTTTCTCTATGAAAATCAGCTGTGTGTGCAAAAAAACCCAGAAAATTTTACTTTCAGCATGACTAGTACACATGAGGGCTCAGGCTTTCCAAACTCTTAGAAAAATAAATGGTATACAATTAATACCTACGTTTTTCTTAATCTAAGTTCCAGATCCTAGGAAAAAAGATAGTTTGAGCCAGGCAAAGTGATCTAGTCTCTTTGACAGAGATTATTCTGTGAGTCAGATTACGCATCAACACTACCACGATTTTGTCTGATATTTTAGAGACTCCGCCTCTTTGTAGAGATGCCATTTTGCCTTCTTCTCATTCTTTATGTTGTGATTGCTGTGCTGTTTAGGCTCTTCAGGTCATACAAAAATGAAAGCATTAAACCTTGTAAGAGCACTTCAGAATTTTGTCAACACAGATTTTAGGAAAAAAGGTGATTTGTCATCAGTTGTTAGTTAGGACAAAAATCCTGTTCACATGTCTTCAAAATGATATAACGTCTGGGAACTAGGCCTTTTAGCATGTAGGTTGCAAGCCTGAATGGAGATAGACAAGAAGTGAGGACAAAACTTCCACTGAGACTTGCAATCTGTGTGTCTGCATCAAGCTGCCTGTAGCTCAGAGGTATAAACATAATCTATAATGTCCTGCACATATGTATGATCTATAGTGTCTTGAGGCATAAACATTGGAATTTTATGGGATTCTCCTGCCTGAAGCTGGCCATGTAACAAGGTTCCAAGACATAATAGGTGCATAATGACTGAACCATAGTGACGAGGTATGACTCGTTTAACCAGAATGAAAAATAAGTTGTGTTTGGTTTTATATAAAATTACCATTCCGTGTTCTGTACTCTGTGGGTGGACGTTTTCCCTAACTCTGTTTCTTAAGCCTTATTTCTGTCCAGCCAGTGTGGGTAAATGTAAACTCGGCCTCAAGCACAGTCGTGAAGGTAACACAGATCTGTCCTTCAGAAACAAAATATCGATCTGTATGGGAATATTTCAAAAATCTATAGAAGAATGAGACCATAGGGGAGGTAAATACAGCTGAATAGGTCATAGTTACGCAATCTTTTCTGGTTTTCCGTTTCCAAATATTCATTGACCTTTTTTTCCAAATAGAGTTAGGCATAAGACAATTATTTTAACTTTTTTTAATAGGAGCTGCTATCTTGTGTCCATTGTAGCAGCTAATCTATGATTGTATTCCAACAAAGCACCCTGATACCAGTTTCATTGGAAACAAAAGCAAGAAAACAAAAAGGACTCAAAAAAACAACCAAACAAGCAAACAAACACTGAATTTATTTCAAAAAGTTCAGCATATGTTTATGTTCTTTTTCTACGGGGTGAATGAATAAAAACTGAGAAAATCAGATGGATGTGATTTATTGGTAGGAACACTTAAATGTAAACTAAAATTATTTTTGAGTAGAGGGCTAGAGGCAAAGTATTATTAAAGGAATTGTAACTCTTTGTTGGACTCAAGAGACCAAGTCCCCAACCCTTTTGAATTTGGAATTTTAAAAAGTTCAGGGGAAAAAAAAAAGGAAATTAAAAGATTAGAAGGAACACTAAGCTATTGTTCAATATTTTTCTGCAGCTCAAGGAAGGCCCTGCGGCTGAAGCATTGCTTCTAATGTTATGTTCCCTTTCTAGATTGTATTTTATTAATGTTTTCTTTTGTACCACAGTGTGAAGGGGCATAGAGCTTTTATCTTTTATTTAAAATTAATGAGGAGTATATTACTTTACTAGGAAAGGACATGAAAAAAAAATCTTTTCCCTTAGAAAAGGAAACACAGGCTTGTAAGCAGATTTGATTTTCGGTTCTGGATC
The DNA here is from genome assembly GCA_030449065.1 of Oceanodroma leucorhoa. Classification (NCBI taxonomy): domain Eukaryota; kingdom Metazoa; phylum Chordata; class Aves; order Procellariiformes; genus Oceanodroma; species Oceanodroma leucorhoa. Next base: position 8,830,753 of record JASVER010000023.1, on the reverse strand, counting down.
TTCCTGGCTTGTTAGGTGACCTTCAACAAATTATTTAAAGTGCTTGTGCTGAAGTTCCTGCATTACTATGGTATACTGATATTTCCGAAGTAACCTCTTAGGTGCATTGCACACCTTCATTAAGATAATAATAACATGTAATTTTTTTAACTAATCAAAGGCTTTTGGCTACATATCTTCCATTCAGTTCAGATGTGCTGAAGCAATATCTTGTAGCTAGAAGACATTGTCATCTAAAAATTTAGACAATGTTTGGTAATTTGAAGTTATTGGCTCTCCAGCTGAACCTGAAACAAACTCAATCTTCCCCATAAAGGTTCAGTCTTGGAATATGTCTACCATTTCATATGACACTCATTTCATTACTGGATAAAAATGTAGGGATTTTGCTGCACACTAGCACCTGGTAAATACCTCAGAGCATCATAGCTTTGACAAAAGGAAACCCTATCACAGGAGATGTCCCCAAGGCTGGCTGAAGTACAGTGTCCATCCTATGAAAATTTACAAGTTAACCCCAGACTTTCTCTCAACTTATAAAGTGACTCTTGATATTGGTAGCTGCAATCAGTAGCTGCACGTATCTTTCTCCTGTGGTACAAGGTGTTTGAGAACCCTCTGCACTCTCCTGCAGACATCTGAGACCCTGGGACTGTATGCATGAAATGTAGGAGTCAGCTCAGCAGCCTGTCCCTCTCACCCTCCCTCACCACCATCCTTTACCAAAGATAGTGTATATTTGCAAAGTCTCAACAAACACTCTGTGAATTTCTCAGGACTGTTAGGTTTTCATAAAAAATATGTTAATTGAGCAAATAAACTGTTTATTTTTATCAAATGGAGCACTCAAAAAATTAGAAAACCTCTAAACTAAGTATTTTGACTGATTTTTTTCAAGTACGCTAAGCATTCACCTGGTCTATGTTCTAACTCTTTTACAGAAGTCTCTTTCATCCTGAATGATGCAAATACAGGACAACACATTTATTCAACTCAGCAACGCACTATGGTCTTCATCACAATAAAATTTGGGGTAACTAAATTTAAGGAAGATTAATTCTAACCTATGTGATTAAGGTAGCCAATATGTAATAATCATAGGATAACAAAGCAAATACACAGAGCAAAACAACCTGAATGGGGTTAATAAGAAAACTACAGGATGAATTATTGTCCACATTAGTGTCTTCCTGAAAGTCCAGATAGGAAACAAACCAGTTCAAATAAAATTATGTTTGCAACAGTTCATTACCCCCAAAAAGATCAGGCAGATTTTTCTTTCCATATGATTTGCCTGTTTGAATTTCTATAGCTGTAACTATACTACTGTATTTGGCACATACCACAAGAAAGCCCAAATTCTTCATTCACTCATCAGAAAACTGATAGATCATCCCAAGTTGTCCAAACTATGTTGTATTTGTGTGGAAATAAAATTAATAGCAAAGAAATGTAGGAATGGTACACTCATCCCTTTAGCTGATATGGAGTCATGACGTGGGTGAAATCAGATTTGATAACTTCAAAACAGACATATGTTACAGTCCAGATGAAGCCTAGCATGAGAGATTCAGTACTCTTACGATTTAACAGAACTCATATTCATTTACTTAATTTCATCATGAGTTTCCATTTTAACAAAGTTAATTACATGCTCCCAGTTTTCCTGAAGTGAAGGCCATAGCCCCTAATTACCACAAAGATTAGAAGAAAGATGCTCATTAACAAGGTCTATGGGTATCTGGAATGTCTGATCGCATTGTATTAAAAAAAAAAAAAAGATCCAGCATAGGTCAACATTCAACAGAGATTTATTCAAAGCATTTTGTATAATTTATATATATTTTCATCAGTTCCTTTGGAAAATAATAATAACAGTAATAACAAGAAGACTTTAACTGTATTCTCTGTCTGCATAGTAATTTCTTTTTCACCCAATTATATATGGTACATACATACATATTCACTGAATGACCCCAAAATTATAAAATGCAGTCATGTAACTTCTTATCCTCATTCAAAATGGTTTTGTTCTTCTTCTTTTTATCAAGCAGTCTAGTGTCAAATGTCTGAAAATTGTTGTTTTCTAGTTTATTGGCAAAAAATTATAGGTTTTTATTCTAACATATAAAGGGAAGAAAGTGCCGGAAACCAATTTTCAAAATACTATAATCATCTTGGCTTATCACTGTTCTTATTAATCTAGATGCTCTTGTTATTTATTATTCTTTCTTTTCTGAGTTTATACTTCAAAAAAACATTGCCATTTATTGCTCACAGAAAATTGATCTTCCAATTTTCTTTTCATGTTTATTTGTTTTATTTTTGTCTTCATTAAATACTAAGCCATGTTGAGTCATCTGACTCTTCTAGGTTATTTTACCATCTCTTTCTGCCCAGCATGAAACTCAGCAGGATTTACAAAATAAACTGAATTCCAGGAGAGGCTTAATCTTTTTTCCTTGCTTGTGTTGTTTTGCATACTTTCTGATTATGTAATTATTATAGATATTTTTTCCCTTAGGATTTTCTTTCAGTTTGCAAAGGGAAATATTGCTTAGGATCACTCTGAGAATTCACCAGAGAAAAGTCTGGGTCTTCAACATATGTTTAATTCAGCTATTTACTTCCTTAAAGGCATTTCTTACAAAGAGAAATCCTTAATAGCCACTCCTCAAAAGCATCTAACTGAAAAAAATTACAAAAGCAGCTTAACTAGTCCTCCTCTACACTCCTTGGACGCAGGTAGATTGATATAGTCTTTCAAGACTGTGTTTATACTATACGTGTTATAGTATATGAGAAAATGGATAGCAAGCAGGTTTTAAGTATTAGGAATTCAGAGGAGATCACTGACCTTTCTACTTCAGGGTATTTTATCCATTTGTGACACACCTTTGTTTTGTTTGTGAAGTAAGTTTATTCCATTGTTCAAGACAGAAGGACACATGCTTCGTTTGGCTACTGGTGGAGTCTAGTGAAGACAACTGTGAACAGGCAAAGGCTTTCTTAAGTGACACTAAAACTGATGTTAGTAAGAATTTCACCAGAACAGAAATTCAGCAATGAATGTAGGGGTAGAGCAAGAATTCTAAAGACATTATAGAGGTATTTTTCAAATGTGGAAAACCAGTGAAATGCTTAAGGAATTAAAACTTCCAGATGAAGATCACATTTTATGACTTCAAAGTGATTTTTTTAAATTTTTTTTTATTGAAGACTTAATCTTCAGAATCCTTCTAAAATAATTTACTATTCTGCACTCCTCATAAACCTGAGGAGTTCACCCATGAAAAATATTAACCACTCAAGTGCATTTATATGCATTTTAAGTGTTTTTACCTTATAATTCCAAATGAAATACTAGTTATTAATAAAACTGTGGAAAGGCAAGTATCAGCCTAGAGTTATGATAGTATAGGGTATTAAGGTATTCCCTCATACATATTTGCTTACAGATTTCTACTAAAGAGAGGAAGTTTAGATCTCCATTTCATAGAATCATAGAATCATTAAGGTTGGAAAGGACCTCTAAGATCATCGAGTCCAACCGTCGACGCAGCACCCATGCCCACTAAAACAGGTCCTGAAGTACCACATCCACATGTTTTTTGAATGTCTCCAGGGATGGTGACTCCACCACGTCCCTGGGCAGCCTGTTCCAATGCTTCACTACCCTTTCAGTGAAGAAATTTTTCCTAATATCCAATCTAAACCTCCCCTGGCGCAACTTGAGGTCATTTCCTCTCATCCTATCGCTTGTTACTTGGGAGAAGAGACCAACACCCGCCTCTCTACAGCCTCCTTTCAGGTAGTTGTAGAGAGCAATAAGGTCTCCTCTCAGCCTCCTCTTCTCCAGGCTAAACAACCCCAGTTCCCTCAGCCGCTCCTCATAAGACCTGTTCTCCAGACCCTTCACAAGCCTCATCACCCTTCTCTGGACACGCTCCAGCACCTCAATGTCCTTCTTGTAGTGAGGGGCCCAAAACTGAACACAGGATTCGAGGTGCGGCCTCACCAGTGCCGAGTACAGGGGCACGATCACCTCCCTACTCCTGCTGGCCACACTATTCCTGATACACGCCAGGATGCTGTTGGCCTTCTTGGCCACCTGGGCACACTGCCGGCTCATGTTCAGTCGGCCGTCGACCAGCACCCCCAGGTCCTTTTCCACTGGGCAGCTTTCCAGCCACTCTTCCCCAAGCCTGTAGCGCTGCCTGGGGTTGTTGTGACCCAAGTGCAGGACCCGGCACTTGGCCTTGTTGAACCTCATGCAGTTGGCCTCGGCCCATCGATCCAGCCTGTCCAGATCCCTCTGCAGAGCCTTCCTACCCTCAGGCAGATCAACACTCCCGCCCAGCTTGGTGTCATCTGCGAACTTACTGAGGGTGCACTCGATCCCCTCATCCAGATCATTGATAAAGACGTTAAACAAGACGGGCCCCAAAACTGAGCCCTGGGGAACACTGCTCGTGACCGGCTGCCAACTGGATTTGACTCCATTCACCACAACTCTCTGGGCTCGGCTGTCCAGCCAGTTTTTTACCCAGCRAAGAGTACACCCGTCCAAGCCATGAGCCGCCAGCTTCTCCAGGAGAATGCTGTCAGAGACAGTGTCAAAGGCTTTACTAAAGTCGCATTTGGAGCCCCTCAGAAGAGCAATAAGAACAATATTATTATTATTGTTTTATATTAATATTTAAATTATATTTGGGGATTTTTTTTCCTTAAGAGAATCCCATGAGGGAAAGGACTCAATCCTCCATTATAAAAACTCTGGGAAAAGTTAATGAAGAGGGTAAAAAATGTGGTAAACAATTACTATAAAATGCACTGAAAAATTACATCCTTTCAAAATGGCATTTTTTGAGCTTTTCAGATCTTTAGCAGAAAATATTGTCCATATAAGTCTACAGAATTTTCAATAGAAGATCAGAGCTTGTCTTCACTGTCAAGAAATATCTAAGAGAAAAAAGCAGTATAGTGAGGTCAGAAAATGTTTAAACTAATGTAGGTTAAATCATATTCTATTAGTGAATCTTTACCTGCCACAAAAACATTCAGGTTTTCTGTATGCAGGTTATACTACCTACAGCACACTTTTAGTCTTGCTCTGAGCATATACGTGATTATCCTTGTACTGCTAGTATTGAATAAAAATTTCAAATATTAGACTCACTCTCTGGCTTTCCACTGGATGTGTTCCATGACAAAACAGTGGTGTGTAACTTGACCAACAGCAGTGAACCAAAAGCAGCCAAGACTGTGGCCAGGAGTAGTGTGGTGTAATTTGTGGGATTATTTATATAAAAGTCTTTTCCTGTGGCTAATTTAATCTCCAGCTATTTTCTTTGTTCACTACAAACGAGCACTAAACATTTCAGGTAACTCCTATAAGTGAATACAAACAAAAACCAGCATTTGCATTTTCATTAGCACAGACATTTTGTTTTCATCAAATATACACCAAATGACCAATCTACACTAAGTGGTTGATGCCAATTACTTCTGAAATTAGGAAAAGATGTTGTTAAACTAGTGAACCTCATTAGCCTTATTTGCATGAAGTATAAAGTAACTATAACCTTAGGGAAACTCAGAAAGGAACATATTTACTTGGGGTTGAATTAAAATCATTTCGGTGTTATGCAGCAACAAATTATATCCTTTTAAGTAAGTCAGTAAAATATGGGAACACCGCTGGTGTTGCATGTGTTATATCTCCACAAGTAACCAAAGAGTGCATCTTATTTACTAAATGAGGATGTGTAAGCAGATGCTTCTGAATTGTTATTATATGAATAAGATGTTTTAATAATGCATTGATTCATCTCTATTTATTGTGTAAATACATGGCAGAACATTATGTGTACAAAGGAAAAGCTTTGCTCTTCTTACCAAACAGATCTAAAAAGAACCTGTTGATATCTGCAATCTTAGTAACAGTTCAGGGTATGCCCTGTGCTGAAATCATGCTTGTGCTTCAAATGCTCAGTATTCATCCTTCTCTTAGCAGAGCAGAAAATACTCTAAAAAACTACATTTTTTTTCTATTTTGTTTTAATAATGTGAATTTGTAAGTAATTTATTAATTATTTTAATAAAGAAAGCCTCCTGTACAGGAAGCTAATAAGAAAATATGTTTTTCTTTGTTGTTTTTCTTAAACGATAACCAGCACTGTCCCAGTTTTCACCCCCTAAGGTTAGGAAAGGAAAAGACCAGCTTCTGATCTGTATTCTGAGGATCACTTCAGCATACTCAGCTGCTTAAAGACAAGTATGTCCAAAGACCGTGTGCAGATTTAACACCTGATGGATCCTCCTCTCAGCTCAAATGCTGGTTGGACTTCCCTGACTCCATGCGAAGATGGTGTTTGCCAGCCCCGACTCACGGCCAGGTTGTCAAGCTGTGCCCATCACCTGCACGGCGGCAGGCTCTCACCCAGGGGTACGGGGAGCAAGGCGCCGGCACGAGGCTCGGCGGAGCAGGGTCCGTGCACACACAGACCCAGAGTTCCCCAGGCAGAGGGCCCTAGCTAAGGGCCCTCACCTCGAGGCTGAGGGATCACCCTTGCCTCGTCCTCATTCTGCTCCAAGTAATCTCTAATATCACTTCATGGAAACACCTAATTTCAATCCGAAGATTCTTCTTCCAGCTGGTTAGGCCCCTTTGCCTTGATGTTTATGACACTTTTCTGGAGACTATTTGAACTGCCTGAGCAGCAAATTCAGCACAGCTCTCTCTCCAGTTGGGCTGAACAGACTTTAAGCACTGGTCTCTTCCATTAAACCACAGCTCTTTGAACAAGTCTCTGCGAAAGGAAGTATTAGCTCCTGCTGTAACTTGGGTAGAGCCAGATTCAGCAGACATAAGCGGACCCACTTTAAGAACAAACCCCTCCCTGAGCCTGAGAGACAAATGCCGAGCTTGCCTGGAAGAAGAGCAGCAGGTATCTTGCGAAATGTCATGGAGGAGACTCAAATGCTTTTCAAGGTTGGGTTTGCAACAGATCATGTGCAACACTTGAATGGGGACTGGGTACATACAGGCCAACAGTATCATAGCAGGTGCCTAATTATCTTAACCAATATGAGCCCATAATCCTTAGTTAAAATGTGCACTAAGAAGAATATACATAAAATTCCCCTGAACTTTTATTTTCAGTGAGCTGTAGATGCCACTTTAAAAATATTAAAAAAAATATTCTTAATTCAATTGCATTTAGTATATTTGTGCTGACCGTTATGTTATACGCAGTAAATGAAATCTCATCTCTTAGCTTGAAAAAATCCCCACACTATAAACCAAGCAACAAGTAACGATATTTTCCCTAAAATGACATCCCATACAACCTGACTGAGTTTGCCTCTCTGCATGTAAAGCACTAGGGCAAGCTGAACTGACAAGCATTATGCATAATTCTGTTTGACAGACAATAGTGTTCCTCTGTGTGTGTACACATGTGTATGTGTGTGTGTTATATCATTTGTAAAAAACAGGAAAGCAATTATTTTATCAACAACTCAGAATCAGTCCTCTTTCCTGTGTTTTTAATTTGGCTGTTTTAAATAAATAGTTAATACACAAGAACAACTTCTTCCATATACTTTGCCACAGAAAACCTTTCTGACAATTCTTTCTTGTATTTATTCTATTTAGTACTATGGCACCGAACAATGAAATGAGTTCATAATTATCCAGTCTTTYTCTAATATCGTGACTTAGCACTTACAGGTTTTTGGGTGATGGTTAAAGAATTATTTTCCATCTCTCAACACACAACCATCTTGGTACAATGAAAAAGCCACAGAGGTGTCTGGTTGGTTGGTTGGTTTGTTTGTTGTTAAAAAAAAACCCTAAAAAACCTTATATCAGCCTCACACTGTGCAGCATGTCTTCAACAGCTTTAGTACTTCTGTCCTAGTCTGAAGGACTTTGTACTGAAGTACAAAAAATATTAAGAATATGAGGGAGTTTTTGTCCTCCACAGAACAAAGAAAGATACCAATAGCACAAAACACTCCAATAAGTGTTTGTCTGCCCCTTTTACTTCTTGGCTCTCCCAGTGTCAGGAACAGGGAGACAGTCCCATCCTGCAGCCTTCTGATCCAAGGAACTTCTGCCACCTCTTGGCCTCCTCCTTGTTACATGATGCGGTATAGCACAAGGAATCAGAGCAATTCACTGAAGTCATTCTCATAATGCTTTGGACTTGATGGGATGTGTTACTTGTCTGTTGTTTTAAACTTTCTGTTGAGGCAATTCAAAGCAGCAGGGGATAGTAAACGCAGAATGCCTTTTCCAAGACTCCGTTGGCTCTTTTCTGTTTCCACAGTTTCTATCCCACTTATCACAATGGCATCTAAGCACTTTTCAGTGTTAAAGATGACAATTACACCGAAGGCTTTTCTAAAGCTATTGAAGCCTGCCACCGGTTGGCACAGCTTCCCCTCAGCTGCTAGGTACGGGCTATGAGATTGCCAATAATTTCAGAGGCTGACAGACCAGCAGTGTTTCAGCCCAGGGATTACTCAAAGGTATACCCCTTTGGCTAGTGTCTTAGTCTGTCAATTATAAGATTTCATCTCAGAATGCTTCTACATGCCAATTTTAATTGTCAAAAAGCTGGTGTGTGAAGATGCAGATGCATAGCGCTGTTACAGTTTACAAGACAGCAGACAACAGTAGAATAAAGGAGGTGAATGTCAGATACCTGTGGAAAATTTATGATGGTATGCAGCTGCATAGAGTTTCTATAACATTATTTGAATACAAACAAAATAGACATGGTAGGACTTTATTCTTCCCTTTACTACACTTGTCTTTCAAAAATGACTAAAAAAATAGGAAGTTATTTGTAGCCTATTAGCCATCTTATAAAATTTTCACTCCACATATGTTAAACAAATTTGTCTTCGGGGAATGTGAACCTTTTCATGAAGAAAACAAAGAGAACTTTTCCTTCTCTATTTATCTCATGCATCCATCATCCCTGTACCTCAGTAATAGTATTCCAGTGCCATTTAGAAAGTACATTCTGAAAAAATATCTGCTAATCAAAATGCTGATTTCTGAATGCTATCCTTGGGAGATTCTGAAACATCTAGTTATGGAGTTAAGAAGTTCATCTTGCCGTGTAAATTTACGTATGAGAGCATTCAAAAATATCTCTCCAAAAAGTTAATGATCCAGACAATGACAAGTTAACCTTCTTCACTCAGCAGGGTATGGAAACATGAGGAAAGCAGKGGTTTAGTGCCAATGGGCTATTGTTTTAGCTGGTATAAATTTGCATGGTTTTATGAAATCCACACTTACTTTCAGGATCTGAGGATCTTCAGCAACAAGTTAAAATTAGATATCCCATTCCAGCCTATCTAAACTATAACATTACATAAAAAACCCCACCCAGAATGATAACATAAACAAGATCTCATATATTGTGAAGTATATTAATAAAGAACACTGAATAAGCCAATACAGGCATTTTTTAGGCATCTCAAAACTCAAATAATATCCTTGACCCTTGGTTTATTAGGAACCTCTCCCATTCACCATGATCATTCAAAGCTTATTGAAACTGGCCATGAAATGACATCAGCCAGCTCCCTCAGCCCTTGTGGGTGAATCCTGCCAGGCCCATGGACTTACGGGTGTCCAGTTTGCTTACATATCTATTTGTTCACCTGATCTAACCTGTTTTTTAACTTTGCTTAGGGTTTTCCTCTGTTTATAGATTTTTGTCCACAGCAGGTTACTCTTTGGGTAAAGAGATTTGCATTTGTTTCTTCTGTTTCAAGGCAATTGACCTTCCCCAGAAACTGCATCAGGAACCAAGGCTGTTTACTCAGGACTACGGATGCAGTAGGCTGCAAGACATCTGAAAGACATCTGCTGCTACAGTGAGAAAAATAACAACTACATTTTAAGTTTTCAGAATGCATCTAAAACCTAAACTAAGATCAAGAAACAGAAAGTGTATTGCGACTATATTTTAATGCACTTGATGCAGCTGCAGTATAACCTTTGTAATAAATTATATTATACATTAAATTTATTTATTATATTTGTCACAGAAACCAGCCCAAATAAAGTCAAAAAAAGTTTTGTTACGAGATCACATGAAACTAGAATTGCATCTTTTGTCTTTTGTCATCAAATAGTTCCATATTCTGTGATGGGGGAAAGACAACAAAAATGAGTGTACATATCCAGAGAAAAATCTTATATTTCATTATTTGTCTAGGCAGATTTATGACCTATACTATCCCTGAAATGGGGAAGTTCAACCTTCTTAGCACTTAACATAAGTCTACACTGTTGGTAATACTATGGTTTTCAAAAATGTCCTAGATATGTCACCCTCAAACATAATACCATGAACTCCCATTTGTTAATCTGAATTAATGAGCAGATGATGTCCAGTTAAGGCTGGAAAAACTAATAATCATATATTGGTAGGGATGAATTCACGCATACATAAATACATATAGTATTTTCTGAAGAATAAATCCTTTATCACAAAAATTACCTATGCTCTTCCTACTTATGTAAGCATCCCTACTGGTTTTTTAGGGGTGTAAGGACAAAATTTTGACTAAACAGAGAAAGTGCAGCTACATTACCATTCTGGGTGGTTTTTTTTTGTTGTTGTTTTTTGTTGTTGTTGTTGTTTGTTTGTTTGTTTGTTTGTTTTTAATATAATAACTGTTGACACCAGAAATAACATGTTTTGTGATATTTTTGTAGGATATTTTGTGTTATTTTTATAGGAAAAGAAAATTTGAATGTTATTGAATGTTCTCAAAGAATAATTTAATATACTACTAATCCATTTTAACACTTCTACAAAGCACATGAGATTTACTGAGAATAAATAAAAAATGTATATCATATTTTCTTCTACTAATCCATGCTGTTTAATATCTGAAATTCAATGCTTCCTTGTTTTTGTGGTAATGGGGTATTTTTAGCTATTTTTATATTTTAATTATAGACAGTTGTAGCAAATGAGTATTTCTTGGGACTTTAAAGATTTCTCTCAGGAGAAGGGGCACAGAAACAGTGCCTAGAGACATTTTTGTTTAAATTAGAGAGCAATTAATTTTCTTCTATTTTGTAAAACAGAAATTGATTGAAGTATTTAAAGAAATAACCATTGTAAAACATCAAAAAAACCCAGATAATTATCTCTCTGAAGATAAATATATAGCACTATTTTTGAAACATTTTCTGAGGAGTGCCAGTATAACACTTTTCTGCAATCTAAAATAGTTATATGTAAGATTATTAAATTTTTTGCTGCAGAATACATAATTATAATGGGAACACTCCCTCAGAGGTATACGTTTCATATTCAGATGGTGGGATGGTTCAGTAAGACTGCTCTAGTTCAGGTTAACAGGTACAGAACAAAATGTACAACCCTTCAGCAAGAGGAATTCTGGAGCATTAAACAGCCCCCACACACTCGTAGTTCTGGATTGCTTCAGAGGTTGGAGCTGTTCATGGAACATGGTGTGCAGTAAAATTAGTGTCTTCTCAATGTCTTGTAATATCTTCCTGACTGACCTATCCTGACTCCTCATATCCCTTTCCAGACTCCATCTCACACTGAGGGACTGTTCTTGAGCCTTTAAACATCTCTGTCATGATCAAGAAACACTGAAAAAATATAGCAATGCAAAAGGGAAGCTGGTGATTCTTCTTGCTATGTCTTTTATCACTGTCGGTTCCAGGCTGGGAAAGATTGTGTCTCAGAGAGATAATAATAAGAATAAGGTAGCATATTTGTTAATAACCTGGGTATTTTAAAAGGTTTATTCACTTCCAGCTCCTTTGAAACAATTTCCTACATTTAGTTTATGAACCCACGCCAGTATTTTAACACTTCTGAGGCTTGGGAAACCTGCTTATGAAAACAGACTTTATTGTAATTACAGTGCTAGCTGCATAATATTTTTCTGACAATCTTTATGTTGGCATATTTTATGTTATTATATTAACTTGAAACCTATAGCTTGTGCTGTTTTGTGTCATTAGGAAATGATGGACAGAAGTGTTTTGACACTTGTCAAAACAGAGAGCTGTGAGAAAATGGGAAAAGTGGGATTGTGCATTATCTAGAGCTGGATTGATCTGGTCAAAAAAGAAAAAACAGAGCAACATAAATAAAGCAAAATGTGCAAAAATTTGTATTTCTTGGCTTTTTGTGTTCCTTTCAAAAGCACTTTCAGTTGTAGCTTTAAGGAAATTAACTCAATAGTCAAGGAAGTTTTTGAGAAAACTGTTAAAAATCAAAAGGGAAAAAAAATATTCATCTTTCAACACTCAAGAATAGTCAGAACAGCTAAAACAAGATTTAGTTCCCCTCCTCCATCCTCTTCTCCCTTCACTGGCCTGTGGTACTGAGAAGTTTAGTAAAGCAGGCTCTGTTGGACCTGTCCTCTGAGTGCTTTGTTGAATGGACAACAGGGATGAGGAACTGCCATTCGGTGAGGGCACTGGTGGTTCTTCCACCTTTGTCTGTGCTGCAGGGATGTTTTCCTCATCATCCAGGGCTCTCTGGATTTCACTGGTTGTATTTCTTCTTCATTGTAGTCTTGGGATAAGACATTTGGAGCATAGGACTTTCTTTGCCTGTGTACACAGATTCTCCTATAAACCTCTGTGCTGGAATTCTGAAATCAAGCCAAGGGACAGAGGGTTAATCTTCCCCATAATGAGCAACTCTTCGGCTAAGTGCTGGTTGTTGTTAATTTACTGTGTTTACCAACTACCTAGTGTTTCTCCAGGGAGTCCATTTGTGTCCTTTCCACAGCATATTATTAATTACCAATTTCTGTGGTATGTGTTAAAGAGATTTTATGAAAAAAAAAAAMCAAAAAAAACAACAAACCAAAACAAACACTAAAAAAACAGATATAAATCCATTGAATTAATTATACATGTTTTGGAAATCAGAGTTTTTGCAGCCTGTTTTCTTCAGGCATTCTGTAGAAGTATATGTTACACTGACTGAGGTCCAACTTCAACACATTCACCAAATGCTAGTCAAATATATATATATGGGTTACAGTATTACTGAAGACAGATATGATGGCAGATGTGATAAAATAGAATATCTTAATTCTTCACTAAACTTTGGCATTTGAAGAAAATTCCCTTATCTCAAAAGGTACAATTGTGTTTGGTATCTGTGAGGAAACAGCTTGGGAAATATATTTTGGGAAGAAAAGTAAATCTTGTTGTTAAGTTATTTTTAGGTCCTACTGATGAAGGTCCTATTGCAGATGAAGAAGGAGAAGAAATAATAAATYAGTGATGTTCAAGGGGCAAAAATGCAGCAATTCAATATGTTCTTTCACAGGAGCTTCAATGCTGTTGAGAGAATAGATGCTGAAGTGATATATCTCCTCTCATTCATAAAATTATCTTTTTAGGGCTTTTCTAAGTTTAATTAATTCAATTTATTGTGAGAGTTTTAAGTACATTTTAAATACTTAACATGAGGTTTTCAACTTTGAGAGCTTTATTTTGGCAGTACAAATAAAGAATATAGGTGACCATACTAAATTCTCTTTCCCAAAACATACTTTATCAGAATAAATGATAGATATTCAAATCTGACAAGTTTTCATTAATTTTAAGAAATACCTATTAACTTGTTAGGAACTTTTATGAGATTGTAGTTCAGTAAGTATAAATCAGGACAGTTCGACTGGAATGATGTTGATTTATGTCATATGAAGTTATAGTCTATAGGCTTATCTTGCAAAATGTTGAGTACCTTCAATTTCCATAGAAATCAAAGCTAGTTAAGGGGAAAAAAGATCTTATCAGATAATTCAGTAGGCTGCAGAAATGAAATTCCGAGCCCCCAGGCTATAATCCATGCTAGTGAAAATATTATTTTGCACTATCTTGCATGGATGTCACACCATGGTTTAGAAGGTAAGAACAGTGAGTCTATAAATCTGGATCTTATTCCTGTCTGAGTCGTTGATTTAATGCTTTTCTAGCACACAGAAGATAGATCTTAACAATTTTATCAAAGTTCTGGTCATCTGATCTAGGGGGCAACAACTCCCTTTTGGTTTCTACAGAAACTGGGATAGATTACTTCTGATTGCCCAAAGTCTCTCCTCAGCGTGGCACGAAACGGCTTGTTGGAGCTTGGGACACTGCAATAGGTCTTATTTAAAGACATATCTTCTATGAACTTAGGCAAGTCCTTTTGTTACTTCATGCAATTATTTGTCTGTCTATGAGATTGGGTTCATGTCCATGGAGTATGAATAATTTCCTCTGCCTATATGTTTGCACATTCTCTATCAAAATAGGAGACTAATCTCAGCTGAGAACTCTTTATGCTTTTATAAAATAAAAATGCTACAGAATAATTATTTTAAGTGGAACTAATTGCATAGGTACAGCAACAACATCTCCAGAACACTTTGTTGTTGTTTTCTAGTGTGTTACAAAAAATGCACGCATTTAGTCATTCTGATTTTCTTTCTGCAACTGCTGTTCCTACTAACAGGAATGCTAATTGAACAAATTTTTTTAAAAAAGAAAAAATAATTTTCAAAAATTGAATCAATGAATACTCACCATAAAGACCATCTTTAAAAGGATACAGAAGACCTTTCCAAGGTTACAATTACATGATTTATCCAAATCAAACAATGAAACTTCTAGTAGTGGACTCAGTCTGTTCAATAATGTTTACTAATTACTTTGTAGCGCTATAAGTGAATATGGCTATTTTTACCCTTTGTTCACCATATTCTTGACCTGTGTGCCCACCAGGTCAATGTGCACACCATTACATAGTAAGTTGTCTGACTTACGTTTAACCTGCTTATGTGATAACATCACTTATGCGTCAGATGGAACTATCTGAAATTGTCTTGAACAAATAAATAGGTTCTAATTACAACTTCAGGGGCTACATCTGTCATATTCAGGGTGAAATACATATATAGAAATGGGGAATTCTGTATTTATCAAGTAAAATATACTGGTAGTATGTCACATGTATAATATCTTACTACAAGCCAAATCCTTGTCTTTTTGAAGACAAATACAAAATATCTGTCATAATCAAAGAACATGAATCACAATTTTAAAATATTTTACATGTAAGCAAATTCACTAAGAGAAGGAAACAAAGCTTTAAACTTTTGACATATTTTTACTTAACAAAGTTGTCAAAAATGTTTATTTCTATTTTTATCTAATTGAAATGGTTTTCTGACAGTTTAATTGATTTTTATGTTCTTTAACAGAAAGAAAATACTTTACACTTTTTTAAACTTAACTCAAAGAAGCTTGTTAAGAAAACATACAGTCTAATTTCACTGATATTGCAGCCTCATTATAAAGCTCAAAGCACTTCAAATAATTTTAATGAAGGAGATTCATAGTCATATTGAAAATGTCAGCACGAACATTTGTATTTGTTATTAAAAATAAAGAATACAATTTAAAAGTAATTTTACATTGCCAGCAAGATCTTTATTTTGAAAGGTTGAAAAATATTTATTGTTATAATTATTGAGCTCCTTCATCTGAGACCAACAACTTATTGTGTTAACTATTATAAAAATACATAATCAGAGCTTACAATTTATTTTCATGAAACAAAAGTCAGTAAGAGGAAAGCAGACAAACTGAATTCCTCAAAACCTTTTGTATAGCTTGGGGGAGTCAAAAAACCAAGTACATGCCAGAACTTAGCCTTGTAAAAAGATTAAATTAGATTGAATTTTATAATTCCTTGACATTTTTTTTCCAACATGTGAAAATCTTTGTTATTTTATGAAGTTCTCAATATTTAACTCTCACTTATCTACAAGCAGGTAATTTTTACTGATAATGCTCTTTGTTTTCATGAATTTTGCTTTGCATATTATAAAATAACATGGCATATTTTCTATAGAAAAAGTTTTCTAAGCTGCTTTAGAAAACATGGTTCTGATGATTTACAATTGGTGAGAGTTATTTTCAAAGGATTAAATAAAGTGTTAGTGTAGTTATGGAAAAACGTTTTAAAAACCCTTGAATTTTGAAAAATTATATTTTATCACACACACACACACAAAATGAATTATAATAATGACAGAATAAATACATCTCATTTTGTTCATTCTGGGGGTCACCTGAATAACAGCACCATGAAAATGAAAGTAGACTAGAGATGAGTCTTAATACAGGAAAAAATTTCCAACACATATCCTAACCGAACAGAACTTTGCTTCTGGTTTTCTTTTTTACATCTCTTTAACTCCATACTCCTTTAGGCAACAGACATCATCAACTCTTCATGTCTAAGCTTGCTCTCTTAATTTCCCAAATATCTGCTGGAAAGTAGGGATAGTTAGTGTCTCATTATCATCTCCTAAACTTATTCAATTTATGGGCATAAATTTTGTAGACAAAATATATTAAATATCAATGACCAGTAATAGATAGAGATGAATGAAAAATAATACTGATCACAGAATTTCATTACTACCATTGAAAGAATTTGGGGTCCTCTCATACCCAAAACTGAAAGCAAATGGCTTATTTGATAGAAGGCTTGGCAGATCCCCGTTTACACTCTTTTCCCATTGAAAGGGAGAAACACGCATGGAAAATGCCTTTAGCTTTTGGAAATTCTTTCAGAAACTCAGAAATTTGTTTTTTATAATTTATTATATGACCAACATCTTCTAGCACAACAGAGTCAAGGCAAATGGGTGTTCAGCTGCTATTGCAATATTAAAATTAAATAACAGAGACGACTTTAATTTGCGTATTTTTTGAAGCAGGATAGGCTTTCAATTTGCTCAGTCCCTAACTCAAAAGTGCTTAAGAGTTAAATTTTATTGACTTTGACATTAAGTTTGTGAGTCGAAGGGTACCAAAAGGAGAGTATTTAGAGCAGGGTCATCTTTCGCTCTGGGCTCAGCACCTGCAAATGCAAAGATTTGAACATATATAAAGAACTCTTTAAAGCTTTCCTACCAACATGATATAAAGTCTTCTGTACATTCATAGGTCAACTTTAAGCATAGAAATTCCAGTACATACAGCAGCCCGTCCTTTCCTTTTCAGCTGTGAGGCATCCTTCAAACCAGATTTCTTCCCTTAAAAGTGTGTTGCAAGAGCAGTTCCTGTGCCCTGGTCTAGATCATTACACGGATGTAGAGACATCATTTACAGGTGTCTGAAATGCTACATAAATATGAATGGATCAAGTCCATTACAAACCCTGGTCAGAGAATCATATTTGAGTTGTAAAACAGCTAAATATGTGTTCCTGAGTTTTTACCCTACTGTACATTCCAGAATTGCCAATTTACTTGCTTTTTATGATCTCAAAGAGAGACTGAGCTCATGCAGAGAAAGCAATTCTGATAAATACACACTTCGCAAACTGCACTGCCATATAAGCCATCAAAGCAATTTGAAAATCAGTTTGATGCTTGACAGAGAGCCAGTGTATTCCCTTCAGGATACAACCAACATGCTGAGGCCGCTTAGTGAGAGGAAAATTCTGATAATACCGTTTTGCCAAAGTTGGAGTATCTGTAGTGTTTTCTCAGAAAAATCATAGAATCAAATATGTTAAGAGTCTAACCTAGAGGTCAAAGTTCAAAACATTGGTAGCTTTAACATGTACCCTCAACCGGCACAGCTGATTTCTGAGTAGATGATACAATTGCATTCTCTTTTTTTTGTCCTTACAGATGTGATAGAACTATCAAGGGATGTAGTGAAGTGCTCACGAGTTCCCAGGCATTGTTTATTAAGTAGTAAGCATTAGCAAACTAAAGAAAAATTTCTTTATTCTGTTGGGGTCATTCACTGTATAGATACTTCTAAATAATTTCTGAAACTCAAAAGACTAATTCTTGAGAGCAAGGATTTTGTTCTTTGGTTTATTTTTTTTCATCTGAAATGGTCAGTGTGTGTCAGATTACTGGTATTCATCAAATCCTATTGAAAATGTTGTTTTGTTTTTCTGGACTATTTTGCATAGCTATTTTGAATTACATCAATGGATTTTTTTCCTAGATCTGCAGCAACTCAATATTTCTGTAGTTATGTTAAAATCAGTAGTATTACTCTGAGTTACATAAAATGAGGTATAGACCCATTGTCTATGCTTTTAGCTGAAAACTTGCGGCAAACATTTTAGTTTCAAGTGGAGAAGGGCAGCAATATTATTGTGGGTTACAAATATATCTATTTGGAACATAGTTTTTTACCACAGGCAACAAAGATGAAATTTGTAGTATTCTTTTCAAAGTTATAGACAAGATAATGGTTGTAAATGGTTGTAAATGATCTAAATGATCTAAAACCAGAACAAGTATATATTACTTCCCAAAAGACTTATCAATCAAGGGTTGCTCAGGTCACCATTAGATAAAACTGCCAAAACCTTACATATTAAAACTGTAGTTCAATAGACATTCTCCAAGGTTGATCAAAACATCTTTCTGAGAAAACTTTTTAATCGCAAATGAATAAATTACAAACTTTTAATGAGAAATTGACAAAATTAACAAAAAAATGGAAAAGCCTAGAAAAGCTGTAAACATGTCCTTATGGAAAGTGAACTTAACTGTGGATGACATTGGCAGTCTTGACAATATTAATTTATCATAGCCATCCATAGATCATGGATAAGAATTTTAATGGACACACAGAGACATGGAACAGTTAAGGCTTTTGTCCAAGGTCATGGGGGAAGTCTGTTGCAGAGCTAGGAATAAAACTGCTTCACTGTCTTATCCTTAACACTATTTACTTTTTCACTAAGTCATTCTCTTGCCACAAGATGCTTTCCTGTTAAAAAGCTTAAAAACAAGTAAGGATCATTTTGGCACCAGCTGGCAATGAAGCTGAGTAAAGGATAGTGTGTCAGCTACTACTCTGAATTTCCTTTCAGCTAGACATGCAGCATAATGCTGTTTGAACTTCTGTTGATTTACTGATATATATTTTCTCCTATTCATTTCCCATGGTCTGCCATGTCATTTGGGTAACTTATTTCTTGAGAGATGTAGCTGTTATTACAGTTGGGGCCATCTAGCTGTATTTTTCTTTATCTTTAATGCTTCTGCACTTAGTTATGCTTACAGAACTCCTAGGAAAAGATGATGTCCTTTGTCATAAAGGAATAAATCTTCTTCACAAAGGCTTCTTGAAACTCTGAATACATTCTTAGGGAAGGGAACTACATCAGTAGTTTAACTGTATACCAGTTAACATAGTTAACACTATAAGGCTGTGGTAATTGTGATTACTAATATCATTGCAATAATGCCTGAAATGTTGCTGTGCAGTCTAAACCCAGAAAAAGATTTGTAAGGAGCAAACTGACAAAGTGTGAGTGAGTTACCTCACCTGTGGCGCCATTCTTCATTCTGCCAAAAAGGAAGGAGAATGAAAAAAGACAGAACTTCGCTATAAAAATAGAGTATAAAGCAAAGTGATGTGGATAATGATAAGATGTCCTATTAAGTACAGAGGTTAGTTTGCTTTTAACAAGTGATAATTAATTTGTATTTCCCCCATTTCCCAGCCTGCATGCAGCTGCTTCCTCTTGCCTCTTCAAAATCTACAGTCATTCAGTCAGGTCAAGTTTAGGCCTGCAAATCAAAATATTGCTTTAGTAAGTCCTACTGAACTAGTCGCTTTCACCTTTTGATCTTTGTGCTAATGTATTTTCAATGATTGTGATAATTTAGGCAAGAAGTAATTCATTCTGCTAGTGTGAATCAATGCAATTTCTGTGTGTAACTTTACATACAGGCAGACCAGTAATCAGTGGCAAATTAATAGACCTTAATATTAAAAAAATTAGCTAATACTATGACAGCTTTTAATTTCACACAAGGTAGGGGTGAACAAGAAGGCAAAGTATTGTCAAATCATTTAAGTGGAGAGTCATCTAAAAAGGAACAAATTTGTGTTCACAAGTGAAGTATAGAACTAAAATGTATGAGGCAGTTTGTACAGCTGAGAAATTAGTTTTTATAATCGTGTTCTAATGCAAATCAATAATCTAGTTCTTATCTATTTAATTCTGTAAAAAGGATATCAGGGAAAGTATATGTGATGCAAAGCATCCTCAACATAGCAAAAAAATGTCAGATCAAATCCTGAGATACCTGTATGTACAGAATTAAAGTACAAGTAGGTTCCACAAAGACAAATCTATGCAGTGGGATTTTTTTATTTTCTATTTTACGTGATAAAGAACAAGATTTCCTACCAGATCTTTACACAGGTAACAGCACACACTGTACACAAATACTGGTGAGGTCAGTAGGTCAACTTCCAATGAGAACTACAGGCTTAATCCTGTCATGGGAGAGCAGGAGAGAATATCAGTTGCACTAAATACTATTTCCCCTGTAAGGCAATCAGTAGTTCTCCAGTTAATAAACCTGCAATGTTATTAACTAGAGAAGTCAAAAAAGACCCCTGAACAACTACAGATATGACAGCTACTAATAGCAATAATTTTAATGCTGAAATGTTGGGATGCTTACCTTTAGTCCCAAATTCATGTTACCTGCATTGTCATTTTCTTTGTTTGCTTTTGAGCTATTGGTATTCAGTATGAAATTAAAGCTGAAATGTGTGTTGTTAATGAGGAGATATTATTCAACAAGTACCAGAGCAATCTCGTTTAGTACATTTTTAGTAAGTTGCAAAAAAAGTTAAGGCTTAAAGGAAGAGCCATGAACATGATTTGTTATTATCAGTTACTCTCCAGGAGATCCTACATGACTGCCAATAGTCTGGACAATTATCAATATAGTAAACTCAAACTGAGGGTCAAAACCTGACACGTAGCAAGTGAAGAATTGCAATGGGAATGAATTGCAAGTTTAAACACACGAAGTTATATTGAATTTGATGATGAAATATTAACATCAGGTATCACCTTTGTCTATCACCAAACAAATGTTACAATCTATTGAGAGAAAACTAGATGGCTGTTACAGCATGTAAGGAGGAAAGACATGATGGGAAGAGGTATAATTCCTTCCTGTTCTCTCCACATTTTGTTCTTTCCACTCTTCAAATAACATTAGGAGTAACAAAATGTTTTAGCACTCTTTAAGAAAGAAACCTTTTTATTCTGTGCCACACTGGCCAGCTAGTTGGACAGCAGAAAGAATGAGATAAATCAAAGACCCCTTTGAATATCTACCTATTTTTAGGTATGTGTGTATATGAGGAAACTTTATTATTATCTTTGTGATAATATTAACAATGCCAAGAAAAAACATAGACTGAGATTTAAAATTGGTACTTCTATTACATCCAAGAAAGGAATACAAGGTCTATCAAGTTGAATCACTTAGGGATAGCCTACACTGAAAAGAAAAAAAAAAAMCCCCACACACCAAAAAGTCCTCAAAACAGATAAGATACAGCAATGAGAAAAGTTCTTTGCATCTATTAATGGAGTCTGCTGATACTGTTTGCTGAGACTGCCCTCCCAACATGGGCAAAACCTACCAGGGCTGCAACAGCTGTTTCCAAAAAGAATAAGCTGTTGGATAAGTACCTTAGTAGAGAGTTCAGGATGAGAACTGAATTTCTTTCTTTTAATAACATATTGTAGTGGTTTAACCCGGCAGGCAGCCAAACGCCACACAGCCACTCGCTCGCTCTCCCGCCCCACAGCAGGATGGGCAGAGAATTGGAAAAAAAAAATCATGTATTGAGATAAAGACAGTTTAAGAGAACAGAAAAGAAAGGAATAATAATAATAACAATGGTAATAATATAATAATGATACAATATACGAAATGAGTGATGCACAATGCAATTGCTCACCACCTGCCGAGACAATAGCCAAAACGATCACAGCTTCCTGGACCCCTCCCCCCTCATTCATATACTGGGCATGACGTCACATGGTATGGAACACCCCGTTGGCCAGCTGGGCTGGCTGTCCCAGCTATGCTCCCTCCCAGCCTCTTGTGCGCTTGGCAAAACATGGGAAGCTGAAAAGTTCTTGAGAAGTAGATTACCTAGCAACAACTAAAAACGTTAGTGTGTTATCAACATTCTTCTTATACTAAATCCAAAACATAGCACTAGGAAGAAATTTAACTCTATCCCAGCCAAAACCAGGACACATATCTTCCATTTAAAACAAAAACCAAACAAAGTGAGGAAATACATGTCAAAAATATTCGTCCAGGTTGATCTAAGGTTGGTTCAGTTATTTGGTTTCATTGATTCATCCTGGCCTAATTATTTTTAATATAGTGACAGTGAACAACATTTTCCGTGAAACGGCTGCTGCTGGAGTCCTCGCTAGCTAGCAAATTCAGCAGAAAATGTGTGTGCCAGGACTGCACTGAGAATCTGTGTATGCCATGACATGTCCATCTGCTATATACAACACATGCCAGTCTCTTCAGTATGTGCTGGGAAGACAAGGATGGAATGTAGAGAAGCAGAAGAATTAAATGCGGAATATAAATAAGACATATCTTATATGATTACCACACTCATTTCTTTTTTTTTCTCACACATCCTTTCACATTATTTCTTGTTAAAGGTCAATGACCATATGCCATTTTCTAAGCATAATTTTTAAACAATTAACTTTGCA
Organism: Oceanodroma leucorhoa; assembly: GCA_030449065.1. Classification (NCBI taxonomy): domain Eukaryota; kingdom Metazoa; phylum Chordata; class Aves; order Procellariiformes; genus Oceanodroma; species Oceanodroma leucorhoa. The sequence continues at coordinate 8,808,110 of JASVER010000023.1, read as the reverse complement.
TTAAGGTGAGTTATTCATATTATGCGTACTAGTACCAAGCTTTCTAATTTCCTGAAATAAGCAGGACTAGAACTGCCAACTTCTGCTATGTACTCCTGCTTCTGTGGTCATGATTTCTGGCATACGTTTCAACAACAGAAATCTGGTCTTTGAAATTCTGATATTACAAGGAAAATAGGGCAACCTAAATCAACCATTAAAAATGAGACAGACTCTGTAAAATTCATATACTGATGAATCTCTTTGCATCTGTGTGGTCCCACTGGGCATAACTATTACTATAGATAGCACCCAAATCTGTGTGTAGGTCAATGAAAAGATGTGGACCTGTCTAGAAAAGAACAGTCTTACGAACCAACCAAGCAGCCAACAGCCTATTTGTTATCCAGACAAAGCCTGCACAGATAATGCTTGAGTAACTGTTTACTGCTATACAGCTCTGCAGTAGAGCTCTACATGATTATTAAGATGCATTGTCCATCTGGGAAGTTCAGTTAGGACACACATCCTAGACATACTCAGATGGGAAATTACACCTCTCAGAAGGTGTATAGAAAATTCATAATGATAAATCCCATGAAAAAGATGCAACCGCTTTGGAACTCTGGCAGAAAAGTGATATAGACCTCAGCTGTACCACTTAGGCATAACCTTGTGTTGTGAAACTACAATGTGTCAGAACACGCACAGGAGGGTATCTGGGAGGTAACAAGCTCACTCTCACATGATACGTGAGCTCCCATCTTCACTGGAGGTGAGTCAAGATACCAAAAGAAGATAAAGAGCTCTTGCTTTCCCTGTCTTGTTTTGTTCATTTCAGGGTTTCACTTTTGGAGGTCAGAGAAAGTGGTGCCTTTATTTTAGGTATATTTCAGTATGCTTCTCTGAGGGGCTACATTAATTTGTCACTTGTATTACAGTAGGAAACAACCTTGATGCAGTCTGGTAGCACAGCTGGTTTCAGGGATTTCCACCACTTCCTTATGCAAATTTTTGTGCAAGAAATGAAAGGCAAAACAGTTTGGTCAGTGATTTTCATTCCAGTGGCTGTGTTTTATACTGACAACAGCCGGTTGCAAGAAGAGCTGTCTCTTTTCCAAAGGTATATTGCATCTAAAATTGAGGCCCATATTCAGTGTTCATTTAGTTCTCATATGAGAACAGTTCTGACTGATTGGCTTCAGCGGGTGTTGTGGTTTAACCCTAGCGAGCAACTAAACACCACGCAGCCGCTCGCTCACACCCCCACTCCGGTAGGATGGGGGAGAGAATCAGGAGGGCACACGAAGGAAAACCCGCGGGTTGAGATAAAAACAGTTTAATAATGGAAATAAAACAAAGTAGAACAGTAATAACAACAATGATAACAACAACAATAACAGCATATACAAAGCAGGCCATGCACAATGCAACTGCCTACCCACCATGTGTCCTGAAAGAACCGCGTGTGCCAAATCCCCAGAGCCCCCCACCCCCACCCTAGTTTTACACTGAGCATGATGTCACATGGTATAGAATACCCCATTGGCCAGCTGGGTCAACTGCCCTGGCTATGCTCACCCCATCTCCCCCTGCACCTGGCAGAGCATGGGAGGCTGAAAAGTTCTGGTGCAAGCACCACCCAGCAACAACCAAAGCATCAATGGGACATCAACGTTCCTTTCATTACCAAACCCGAAACACAGCACCCCCTCCAGCTACTGGGAAGAAAGTTAACTCTGTTCCAGCCGGAACCAGGACAGTGGGAGATTTCAGTCTAGAGGGCCTGACATAAAACAGAGTGATAGTTTTCTGGGCTAGCTTTTCACTTCGTGTTCTCTTGGGCAGGCGAAGCATCTTTTTGTGTAAGTGTAGACAACTTGTTTTAGAATGTGAGTTTCATTTTATAATAACATAGAATCATAGAATCATAGAATAGTTTGGGTTGGAAGGGACCTTTAAAGGTCACCTAGTCCAACCTCCCTGCAATGAGCAGGGACATCTTCAACTAGATCAGGTTGCTCAGAGGCCCGTCCAACCTGACCTTGAACGTTTCCAGGGACTTCTAGCGTATTCATAATAACATGTTCTTAACAACATCAGCTGCACAATTTAATAATCATTGTTTGTATATTTAAACTTATAAATATTTTTTAAACCAAATTTCCTGTGTGTCTCTAAGTAAAAATGCCTCAATAAAGGCAATATAAGCTAAAATGCTTGTTTAGATTAATTTATTAATCTGACGTCATGAAAGATTCTTTAAAGAAATGCTGATCAGCAGCATTTTCAGTTCATACCTGATTAAATTGCCATCCTTTGCACAGAAACATTTCTTGTAGTGTAAATATTCTTTTGCTATCTTTGGAGCAGACATTTGTTCATAGTGTTTTCCAAGTCCCTGCAGATAACAAACTCCCACTACAGTGGAATGTTCTTTCTGTTGTCTCACCATATGCAATAAAAGAAGAGAGTCCCATGTTTTGATAGCTACCGTTGCAATCATCCTCCCTCTTTCATAATTCTTTTTTTTATCTGAGCATGAGATGTAGAGAAATCAGTATAGCGATAAAGTGGCCTAGAAGAACTTTTATTGTTCTCTTATTGACTTAATCATGGGAAGAAAGTCCCTGTTTGGATCCTGTCATATACAGGTTACAAGTTATTTTCCCTGCAGGCTCAAACTTCATTTATGGAATAAACAGTACAGTTTGATGGGCTTGATTTCTGCGAAGTCTAACAGAAAGGCAAGAAGGARGACCCAGGGAACTACAGGCTGCTCAGCCTCACTTCAGTTCCTGGGAAGGTGATGGAACAACTAATCCTGGAAACCACTTCCAGGCACATGAAGGACAAGAAGGTGATTGGGAGTAGTCAACAAGGATTCACAAAGGGGAAGCCATGCTTGACCAACCAGATGATAGCCTTATATGATGAAATGACCGTCATGGAAGATCAGGGGAGAGCAGTGGCTATTACGTACCTTGTCTTCAGGAAGGATTTTGCCTCTGTCTCCTGTAAGATCCTCATAGAGAAGCTGATGAAGTATGGCTGGATGAGCAGACAGCAAGGTAGATATTGAAAACTGGCTGAACGAGCGTCTGTGCCCAGAGCGTGGTGATCAGTGGCACAAAGTCTACTTGGAGGCCAGTAAATAGTAATTTATCCCAGGGTTCAACACTGGGTCCAGTCCTGTTCAACATCTTCATTAATGATCTGGATGATGGGTCACAGGGTAGCCTCAGCAAGCGTGTGGATGACACAAAGCTGGGAGGAGTGGCTGATATGCCAAAAGGTTGTGCTGTCATCCAGAGGGACCTCAACAGGCTGGGGAAAACAGCTGACAGGAATCTCATGGAGTTCAGCACAGGGAAGTACAAAGTCCTGCACCTGGGGAGGAACAACCTCCCCAGTATATGCTGGGTAGCGGTGCTGGCAGCACCAGTATATTCTGGGGGCCGACCATCTGGAAGGCAACTTTGCAGAAAAGGACATGGGGTTCCTGGTGGACACCAGGTTGAACATGAGGCAGCAATGTGCCCTGGTGGCAAAAAAGCCTAACGGTATCCTGGGCTGCATAGGCAAAGTATTGCCAGCAGGTGGAGGGAGGTGATCCTTCTCTACTCAGCACTCTGTGAGGCCACAGCTGGTGTCCTGTGTCCACTTGTAGGCTCCCCAGTACGAGACATACATGGACGTACTGGAAAGAGTCCAACAAAGTGCCACTAAGATGATGAAGGGACTGGAGCATCTCTCCTATGAGTAAAGGCTGAGAGAGCTGGGACTGGTTAGTCTGGAGAAGAGAAGGATCAGAGTGGGAATCTCATCAATGTGTAGAGAAGTTGCAAAGAAGGCAAAGCCAAATTGTTTTCAGTGGTGCCCCATGACAGGCACAGAGCCAATGGGCACACAGTGAAACACAGGATGCTCCCCCTGAGCACTAGGAAACACTTTTTTACTGTGAGGGTGACTGAGCACCGGCACAGGTTACCCAGAGAATTTGTGGAGTCTCCCACCCCGGAGATATTCAAAAGCCATCTGGACATGATCCAGGGCAATCAGTTCTAGGTGTCTCTGAGCAGGGAGGCTGGACCAGATGACCTCCAGAGGTCTCTTCAAACCTCAGCCCTTCTGTGATTCTGTGATTCTGTAATACTGAGTTTTCATTTGAAAACTGCTTAACACTGCCTTCTAGAACAAAACTTTAAGAATTTTTTAATTTTTTTTTTTTCTTTCCCTGAGCTTAGTTAACAGTAATTTATGAAACATCTCTGAGCTGGAAAAGAATCTAAGACAATGGCTTCTGAGCAAACACATTGACCATTTCACTTTGCTGCAGATTTACTGAGCCCAGAAATTTCACAACATCTTTCAAATTGGTGTGGTGCTTAGTCAGACCTCATATGGAATTCTATCTCCATGTCAAAGCAGGAGTGTTAATATACTCTGCATTCAAGGCTCTTCTGGCTCACAGCTATGTCATGTCACTTTTAATGCATACGGTTGAGAAAGAGGAAGAGGCAGTTAGACTATGTGTGTTTATTTCTAACATTCCTTCAGATCTTTAAAAAGCTTGTTTAAGTCTGCCTTATTATTTAAGTCAGCAATTATACTCTGAGCTGAGTCTTGAAATCGGTCAATGATCAGTTTTTCTTTACTGCTTCACTGCATCTTTTTTCTCTTCATTTTCTTCAGCCATCCTGACATGTAGCTTTGTCCACATGGCATTGACCCCCAGACTCTCTTCTGCTCTTCCTCCCAGCCCAGAGCTCTCTAGTGTTTTCATTGCCCAGCCTCCAGTATTGCCCCAATTCCTGCTCCTCTTGAAACTCCATAAAAAGTCCATTGCCACTGCTGTTAACATGATGCTTTCTTCCAGCATAAAATACTCATCCTAAATTCATGCAATGTTTTTCTTTCACTGGAAATAGAAACCCTGAATATATAATGTAGGAGGCTTTAGTTAAACATTAAACACTTTAGTTAAACTCTCTTTTGCTATTTACAGTATCTGTCACAAACATTTTTACAACTCACACTTCAACCACTTACAARTAAGTATGCTGAATAGGCAAAGAACTATGTCTCTGAGAGAATCCAACCTTAAAAGTCTTGCTCAGTTAAGAAAAATGTTGCTTTATTTTCAAAATATGATTTTTCTTAATGTTTTCTCACTTACAAACCAAATGAATTGAACAGTTATAATGGCCGCACTGGAGTATAATCAGTATTCTTTTTTTGTTATTTTATATTTTTAATACTGTATGTCATTAGTTCTTGGTATCTCTAATTAAAAAATGGAGTCCTGTTATGCTAACTGCATACTTGTAAGGCAAACTGTTGTGCTAACTGCATACTTGTAAGGCAAACTATGCAGCTGTAAATGTCAGATAGAAATCATAAACAAATATTTTTACAGTTACATGTACATTGTTGAGTCTGTATCATTCTCACACCCCCACTCTTTTTTTTAATATTTTCTTTTTTTCTTTAGATTTTCCATTTGGTCTTTTACATGTCTCAGATGTACGGAGTTATGTTTTCTTGCTATAAAAGGTCAGCATCTGAAAATAGGACCCGTAGTAATTTGAACACTAAGTACATGATTTCTTAGAACTTCAGCATACATTTATTTTCAACTCTTCGACATACATTATGAAATCACTTGACTGTGACATTTTTCGTGCAACTTAAAGGCTAAAATGTACTTGTTTCTTAGTTCTGTTTTCCAATTGGCAAACTCTAATGAGGGCAGAAGATAGCACAAAATGAATCCATTTTCACAAGGCATTAACAAGGAATGAGGACTAGAACAAAGGTAACCATTTGTTACAACAACCTTTCTCTTGTGATCACAGATGCTTTTAGGAGGCATTAAAGAAAGTGTTTTCCAAAGCTCAGTGATTGCACTGATGTGCAAGTTCATCTAGGCATAAGAGAAAAGCCTTGCAATGAAGCACAGAAATTTGAAATCGTAAGCAGTTTCTGACAGGATGACCTTCACAAACTGACAAACTATTTCAACAGATAGAGACTCCAAGTATGAGCAGTGGAAATCATCAGAAGCTACAAGGAGTGGCACCCTACCAAGGCAATGTGACAGTCAGACCTTCTGACTCATCAATCCCAACAAGCCTGGACACTCAGAGCAGCGATGAAAACCATCAATAGCCAGTGTAAGCTGTAGCAGGCCAAAACAACACGACAATTTTACCTGCTGGTTTGGGAATCCCCACAAGGCCTGCCCAGGAGGCTCTATCATTATGAGCAACAGCAATGCTCGCATCTGGTCAGCATTTAGGAAAGGCAGACAGGAAACAGGGACACAGATGCTGTCTTTGAGCACTTTTACACTTACACTTAGAGAGGCGAGCCCTGCTTTCTGTAATCAGAAATCATTAAATCGCTTTTTTTCTATTGCAGAATTTAGCTTTGTCATCGGTGAAGAGTTTAGCATCTCGCATGCTGCAATCCTATAAACTTTTTGAAACAAGTCACAGAAGAATTAACTTCACATCATTTCATTCAATTCTGAATATAAAGAATACATATAATATTATACACAAACTGTAAAGCTCCATTTTGTAATATAATACATATAATATATAAAGTTCCACTTCAAATTCTTGTTGAAAAAGCAATGCTGTTATAATCATACTATTGACTTCCATTAATTAGGAAAATGAATAAAAATCCTGCCATTCTGCTTATGAGCAGTTTTAAACCCTGTGTTGTTCCCTGTTTACGAAGGTCTTGGAACAAACGGACACACTAAACATGCCACTTACTCTACTAAGATTGTAGATAAAAGGCAGAATCTCACACACTTTGGATTTTGCTATTCTTTTTCTCAATCACAGGTTATGGTGGCTTCTTTTAGTTCTGGTCATACGTTTTGTCTCAGCATGCTGCAACAACTAAGCAATGAGAAGACAGAGTCTGGGATATACCTTCTTGGGCATCTGCACATATAAAGAATTGTCTTTTATGATTGGTTGAGGTCTACTTTATAACTGCACAATTTTTAACAGACAAATATTTTTCTAGATAAATCACTAAAAGTTTAAGAATACCTGTTAAAACAGTATGTGTGAAGATTACAATGGTAGCTGGTTTTACCTAAAAAATTTGTGAAGGACCTATCAGGTTCCAGAAGATCATTCCCTAAAAATTAATTTCCTTTGTGTGACTGAGATTTCCTGCCTTCTGACAACCCAAACTGTTAGGACATATTGGGAGAATCTTACTTTCTTGTAAAGTTGCTAGCAACATTTGAACAAAGTTTGAACCCAGTCTTTGGTAATCAATATGAGCAAATTGGAATGCCATACCAATTTTTTCAGAAAAATTTTAAGTCAAATATAAGGGTTTAAAATGAGGGATAATTAAAGATATTTTGACTTTTCAATAATAATCTGAAGAAGGCAAAAAAAACTGTATCTGAAACTGAAAAGTAATTATTCATTAGAGCCACTGTTAAGGAATCTGCTATTAATACACCATCTATCTGTGTCCAATAGTTTTGTATTAATATTTGTAAATGTTTGATACCAACATATATAACTACTGTATTATGGGTTTGTTTATATTTGATAATGATTTATGAACTGAACTAAACTGAATGACAATCATGGATCCATTATACTACTCAGATTCATTATAATTTCAAAAAATCTTTAATTTTGCAGTAAAATGGACACAGAAGTATTACTAGACAGTCGGGAGTACCATATGACTATTTAAAGATGTTACAGATAGAATAAAGTGAGATATCCTATGGGAAATGTCAGAATAGATATTACCTTTATAGAATTTTTCTCCTTTCTGGCAAAAGTGACGTGTGATGGAGGGTGTTGCTTGAAAATAGAGTAAGTTTGAACTTATTTGTGTTCTTCAAGATCTTAGTCCACATGGTCAACTTGGATTCTAAAAATCCAGAGCTGTGCTTTTGTGAAGTTTTGTGGTTCTGTATCTTCTGTATTATCCTTTTCTGGATAAAGCATGTGGTAGATCTGGACAGTGAGACAGTAGATCCTTTGTCTCTTTTGCAATGCAACAAATTCAACACACTCTCTCTAGAAGTCAGAAAAGCCAGTCCTCATTCAAGGCTGCAACTCTGGATGAGACCATTACTGATAACAGTCCTGGGAGGGATCAGATAGAACAACAAACAGCTGTAAAGGTGCCAGGAAAAGTTGGATGTGGTATTACTCAGGCTTGGTACATTATCATGCATGGTGTACTAAGAGCAGATTGTGTAATAGTAGCTCCAGTAGATAGTTTATTTTGATAGATGTCAAAATATACTGTCTGATTACAGGTGTTTATTTTGAAAAAGTATAAGAATAAACTGAATTCCTTGAAAGACTATGTTCACTGATACCGAAGCCAGATGAAATAATATCAACAGAAGATCTGTCTATACCATGAATGCTGTACGAACTAGTGAGTCCACTGCAACTGGATTCTTGAGGTTTTGTGTCCCGGAAGACCTGTATTGTGGAGGGTAGATAGGAAACCATGGTCAAAAAACATCTTGCAGGAATAAATAATGAGAAGCAGAATATAATTCCTGAGAAAATAAATTGATGAGATCTGCATGGCCATTTTCAGATTTCCTTTTTTACTTGGAATGATGTCATTGTCAAGAAATTATGTTATCCTTTGACAGAGTATAAGACATTGCTTTATAGACATAGTATGGATTAGGGAATGAAGCTAGATAGAGATATAGATAGATAGAGATACAGGTAGCTGTAGTTAAGGTCTTTGTTTTTTTCAGTCTCACTTCAGGATGTGTATTGTCATTTCACCCTGTGCTAGGCTAAGACAAAAAAAATTGCACAAAATATAAACCCAATAACACTAAACAGGGAAGAAGCAATCCACGTGCAGCGTGGAAGTAGAAATAGATTAATGCAGTGAGAAGTTTCAAGGAGACACCGGACACTCAGTCTTTATTAAAAAGGTTACAATGTCCTGGGCAGGTGCAGAATCTCTATAAAGAGAGGTAGGGAGTCATTTTAATTTTATAGGCACAGAGTCATTTCATGTTATCAGCTGGTGTGTGGTACAAAAATACCAAAGAMTATTTATTGCCTAAGAAATACAAACAGGTGCGTTGTTGGTTTTTTTTTTTCTAATTCCTTGTTAAAATGAGTACTTTGTCACAAATCTGCTGTAGCTTTAAATATTGTCTACTTTGTTGTATTTTAAGTCATAAGTTAATACTTATTTGAGCGGAAAAAAAACAAAAAACAAAAAACACAAAATACAAACCAAACCCAAGAATTGCTTAGAAAGGAAATAACGCATCATTAATTTAGTTCGCATGATCCAAATAAAAAATAAAAATGTAATTTGTAAAGGACTGAATAGTTTTAAAACTAGGGCAATGCTGTATGATTGTATTTTGAGGGTCAGATTTATTGCCATAAGAATGAAAGATATTTGAGACAATCTAGTCCCAAAGGAATAAATCTGCAATCCAGAGAGTGCTGCAAAGAATAAAAGCTTCTGCACTGATTTACTAAACTATGTATATCCCTTTTTCTTCACGTCTTTTTTTTTTTAACCACAATGAATTAAAAATATAAATGAGAAATTTATTAGCTGCAATGTGGAAATCAAGAGGAGTCTGCAGAATCTGTTTCCTTGACCTCAGTGTTGCCTTTGCTAATCCATTTGAATAGGGTTCCTGTGTAATGGTAGGAGACAACTGGAAAGTGCTAAAAGAAATGCCACAATATATTATATATATGAATTAAATAGACAATGCTTAATTTTGTAGCTCTTCTTTCAGAATGGTTTTCTGTTTGATTGAAAAACTGCAACTCTGCTTTTCACTAAGTGAAATTACTGTAGAAGACTGTGACAAGACAAGCCTAATTTATTTTCTTTTCTCTTCTCTTCCCTGCACCCCCTTGCATTTTTTCCCTGTTTAATTTTAAATGCATTGACTATTCCCTTTTAGACTCAGTGAAGGCAGACTAACAACCGCTAACAGAATTCCACAAACAATAAATTAGCTTTAGGTTAAGCTTGCTTCCATTATTTTTTTAAGGCTGTGATAAGAACTGCATGGAGCTCAGAGTGCTAAAATGAAATAAAAGCTATCTTTCATGCTTAGTGCACAAAAAGAGAACTGAAATGTACTTTTCAAATGGTTTCAGGAGAATACTGCTTGAAAATCAGATGCTTTCTTTAAAGGCCAGAGCCTTATAATATGGTAAAATGTTCCAGAAGTGGGGTGTCTGGAACTTTATCTGTGACAAATGCTATATAATCTAATAGACCAATCTGCAATGGGTCTGTCCCTGCTTTTTATCATAGTCATAAGAGCAGAATAATTCAGGTTCAAGGGACAGCTAGTCCAGCTGCTTCGTCAGAGCACGGCCACCTACGAGGTCAGACCAGGTTGCTGACAGCTTTATCCAGTCAGGTTTTGAAAACCTCAAAGGACAGAGAGAACGCAGTCTCTCTGGGCAGCTGGCTTCACTGCCTGACTGTCTTCATGGGGAAACACCTTTTTTGTTTCAATTTATGTCCATTGCCTCTTACTCTGCCATGAATGGTTGTGAAGAGGCTGGCTTTGTCTTCCAAACATTCTAATGCACTGGGGAGGTGCCATTAGGTGCCCCCCAAAGCTGTGTCTTCTCCAGGCTGAGCGAGTTCTGGTCCTTCAGCCTCTCCTCACAGGGCAAGTGCTCCAGCTCTCAGTGTCCTGGGTGTCCTCTGCTGAAGTTACTCCAGTTTGATAATATATTTCTTACACTGGGGGTAAGGGGAGGGGGGACGGGGATTAAGACTGGATGCAATACTCAAGATGTGGTCTAATGAGTTCCGTCTAGAGGGGAATAACCCCTTCCATGTGGTCTGCTGGCTGTGCTCCTTCATGCAGCAACGGATGCTGTTGGCCGCCTTTGCTGTGAAGGTACACATCTGGCTGAGGTTAAGCTTGCTGCCCACCAGGGCCCCCAGGACCTTTCCTGCAGGTCTCTTCTTCGCAGCCTGTGTTGTTTTAGTGGCTTCTCTATCTCAGGAGCAGGACTTAGCCCTTATTCTTGTTCAGTTTCACAAGATCCCTGTCGGCCCATTCCTCCAGCCTATCTAAGTCACACTGGATGGCAGCCCTGCCCTTGAGCATATTGACTAGTTCTCCACCTTGGTATCATCTGCAGTGTTAATGAGAGTGAGCTCGACTACTTCCTCCATTGAGAAAGTCTTTAAACATAACAGTTCCCAGGATAGATCCCTGTGGTACCCAACTTGTTGACTTGTTAATCACTACTTTTTAAATCTTACCATCTAAGCTGTTCTTTTACCCATCCAGTTGTCCATCCATCTGGACCGTAATGTCCTAACTTAATAAGAATAAGCATAAGAATATTGTTAGAGACAGTGTCAAAAACCTTGCTAAAGTCAAGGTAAATTACATCCACTGCTCTCTACTCATGCCCAAATCCCAGCATTTCAACACAGAAGGCAATCAGGTGGGTCACATGTGATTTACCTTCGGTCAGTTGGTACCCTGCCAACAGTTTCCAGTTACTTACTTCTCTTTGAGTTGCCCAGAAATGTGCTACAGGAGTCACTCCATGATTCTCCCAGAGACTGAAGTGAGGCCAATGGGTCTGTACCTCCCCAGATATCTTTTGGCACTTTTTGAAGATGGATGCAAAACTTGCCTTTCTCCAGTTCTCAGGGACCTCCCCTGTTCTCTATGACGTTTCACAGATGACAGAGAGTGGCCTTGGAGGGCATTGTCCATCTCTCTCAGGAGCCTTGGAGCCATTGGGTCCCATGAACTCATACAGGTCAATATCTCTCCAGTAACTCCCAACTTGATCCACATCCACTGCTGGTTGCTCCTCTCCACCTTGAACCCTGTCTGAAATTACAGAGGCCTGGGACACACTATTTGTGAAGACTGATGGAAAGAAGGCATTGCGTATCTCAGCCTTATCTTTGTGTGCAGTCACTAAATCATATTCAGTTCAGTGACAGTCCCATGTTTTCCTTGTTCAATCTTTTAATACTAACTCAGTGGTAGAAACATTTCTAGGTCCTTGATGTCCTTGGCAAGTCTCTACTCCACTTGAGCTTTGGCTTTCAGAACACCAAGATCGTATGCCTGGGCAATGTTTGTAAATTCCTCCGTTGAAGCCTGTTCCTGCTCCCACCTCCTGTATGCTGTCTTTCTGCACTGGAGAGCAGTTATGAGTTCCCTGCTTAGCCAAGCTGGAGCCCTGATACCACTGCTTATGGTCTGGTTTTGCACTTGGGGGATGCTGTTCTTGAAGTCCTGCCAGCTTTTCTAGGCTTCTTTGCCCTTTAAAGCTACCTGCCATGGCATCCCACCCACCAATTCCCTGAATAAGATAAAGTCTGCTTTGCTGAAGTCCAAGACCTGTACACTGTTGCTCTCCTTCCTCATTCTCTTCAGGATCTTGAACTCCTCATGGTCAATAAAGCCAAGGCAACCATTGATTAACACTTCCCCAGCTACTTCTTCCTTGTCTGTGAATTGCGGATCCTGCAGTGCCCATCCAGTGCATGCATCAAGAAGTTTTCCCCAACACCCACCAGAAATCCTTTGACTGCTTGGATCCCTCCTTGTTCTCCTTTGAGCGGCTGGCAGGGATGTTACAGATGTCCACAAGAATCAAGGTCTGTGGTGCAGACTCCCAAGGGGTTTTTAAAGGTGTCACAGACTTCCTCACTTAGATTGGGTGGTCTGTAACAAGCTCCCACCACAATGTCACCTTTACTGGCCTCTCTGCTGACCCTGTCCTGCAAGACCTCACCCAGACTGATGTCCATCATGTACAACAGCCCTATACATCCAAGCTGCTCCTTCTCGTAGAGCATAATGTCCTCTCTCGTGCCCCTTCACTGCCTGTTGTTCCTGAAGAGATTATGTACCTTTGCAGCACTCTAGTTGTGCAAGCTGGGTCAACACATCTTAGTTGTTCCAACACTGGTTTAGTTTTTTGACCACGCTGTAGGCCCTCCTGCTTATTTCCCAGGGTGCATGCATTTGTGTACCAACACTTAAGGCAGGTGTTCTTTCATTTTATTTTATCATTCCCAAAGTCACTCTTGTTCCCATCACCCTGCACCTTTTGCTTTCCACTTCTTTCCAACCATTCCCTCAGTTAACTGTGGTTATAATGTCCTGGGTTAACACTTGACTCAGCAGGTTGGCCAACCTGCAGGTGAAGATACCCTTGCTCCACTTTGTCAAATGAATGCCATATACCCCAGCATACTGTATAATGTTGTCCAGTTGTTAAACTCTTAAAAACAGTATATTAAATGTCTATCCCCTGAGCAAATTAACACATTTTCCTTACAAATATATGTATACATTTTAGGATCCATATATATATATAAACTTACATCTTTCGTATGTTCCTTTCATCTGCTTTTCAGAATTAAAAACTTAAGGAGATACTATAACCAAAATGTTACAACTGAGCCTCAAGAGACTTGCAGTGAGATCCTGGTTTTATTAAAGGTATATTTGTGATAAGAGACACATGAGTTTATTTTTCCTAACTTGACGTACTACCTAAAAAAGAAAAGTTATTTTCCCTTCCTGCTATACTTCCTTTTCATTGAGGAGAAGCTCTTTAGATTTGGGGCTGTTGCTCAGTATCTTCTAGCATAATGCCAAGTATTACAGACATGAAATCTGAGCAGCAGTCTCTACATGGTATTGAATTGTAAACAATAAAGTATGTTGACAATAAAATTAAATATTTATCTATATTTTAACAAGCTGATCTGATTTTTTGAGGCACTAAGAGTATGTTTAAATGCCATTGTACACTACTTTGCAAAGTGTCGTAGTTTAACCCCGCAGGCAGCTAAACACCACACAGCCGTTCGCTCAATCCCCCCTCAGTGGCGTGGGGGAGGGAATCAGAAAAAAGTTAACACATGTGGGCTGAGATAAAGACAATTTAATAGTACAGAAAAGGAAGGGATAATAATAATAATGATAAAAGAATGTACAAAACAAGTGATGCACAATGTAATTGCGCACCACCTGCTGACCTATGCCAAGCCAGTTCCTGAGCAGTGGCCACTCCCCCTTGGCCAACCTCCCCAGGTTTTTTGTTCAGCATGACATTATATGATGTGGAATATCCCTTTGGCCATTGCGGTCAGTCGTCCTGGCTGTGTCCCCTCCCAACTTCTTGTGTACCTCCAGCCTCCTTGCTGGTAGGGCAGTATGAGAAGCTGAAAAGTCCTTGTCTCTGTGTAAGCACTGCTCAGCAGTAACTAAAAACATTAGTGTGTTATCAACATTATTCTCATCCTAAATCCAAAACACAGCACTATACCAGCTACTAAGAAGAAAATTAACTCTATCCCAGCTGAAACCAGGACCCAAAGACACCAGAGTTGGCCATGAACAAGTTGGGACTCAACCAACTCACTGATATCAATGGAATATCAATGTGATATTGAAGACTATTGAAGACTGACAGAATTTATTTTTTTGATGTTAAGCTTTCTTTTGATTATCCATTTTAACAGGGTTCCATTAACAACAAACAGAAAATGCCAAAATAGTCTCGCAATATTATGTATATGTATTAAGTAGACAATGCTTAATTTTGTAGGAAGCCTGTCAAAATTTCATTGTATGATTGGAAAAATTGCAACTCTGCTTTTCAATAAATAACTTTTTAACAATTATTTTGATTACTAAAAGCACATTAAGCAACCTTGGTCTTCTTATTTAGGAGCAGCTTGGTTACCCCCACCAAACACTGTGTCATGATATAAAGAAACACACTTCTTAAAGCATCCTGTATTCAGTCATATTCCACCTCTTGTCATTAAAATCCATGACAAATTAGAATTTAGACAGAATCTACACTGTCTTTACAAAGACAAGAATTAAAATTTCCTGAAAAAATAAAAAAGTGAATAGAATTTTGATAATGGACATTAATAAAAATTTTTGATAATTATAAAATAACAGGACTGCAATTTCAGTGCTATTTTTCCTAAATTTTGGGTTGTAAACTTACTAATTTATTCCTTTACATCAATCTCTGCCTATTAAAGTGAACACATTCTTCAGGATTGAAATAGGTACTCTTCTTCCTTCTCATTCGTGTTGTTTTAACTGAGTCAACCACAGGTTCTCTGAGGCAGACCTCAGTTGAAGCAAATCTTCCAGGGAAAAAAAAAAGAAAAAAAATCAGTTTTACTGATAGCTGAAAGACACATTTTTGGCTCTTTTAGAAGCTATCATGGCTATGGAATTTTCAGATGTTACTCTGAATTTCTTATAGACCTGCTTTCTCTACATTTTTTCTAAGCAATAGAATCCCTTGATGAGCTTTCAAAGTGTCTTGTAATTTGCTGCTCTTTTTATTTCTATAACGTGATTGCAAAAGAGCAACTAGAATGCTATACAGTGTGTTCAAAGTGATATCACTCACTTTGTCATTATTTGTGCCTGGGAAAATGTCCGTCAGATTTTATTCAGTAGTTCACTTCTCAACAATACACCTTTTATCTTCATTAGGCCCTATGACAAGGTATTCACCTTCCCCCTTCTCCAAGGCTCAACTTCATTCCTTCATTCCTAACTCCCCTATCCCCACCCCCAAGTGGTTGTGGTCAGTCCAAACCACTTTGCCTCTGCTGTTCCTTTCTCCTCACACTTTTCCCCTGCTTCAACATGTGTCCTCTCTATGGACTGCAGTCCTTCAGGATAACTCTGCTTCAGCATGGGTTCTCCACCATCTGCAGTTCCTGTCAAGAGAGCTTGCTCCAGTGGGCTCTCCATGGGCTGCAGCTTCTTTCAGGAAATAAATGCTTGCTCTTAAGTGGTCCTCTCCATGGACTGCAGGGAAATACCTGTCCCCTCCACTACTAAAACCTTGCCACCTACACCACATACAAGCTCGTTCTGCTAACAAGCTCAAAATTTGCGAAATGCAAGAATTTGCAGAGACAGTGTCTATTAAGTACAATATAAGTATCTTTAATTGTTCTCAAATTCTGTCTGGTAAAAAAGACATTTTATATATTTTTCCATTACGGGTATCACATGTTTTTACTGATAACATATAAGAGTTCATCTTATTTCTTAGCTGATTATAACTTCTATTATCTTTCTCCTCTCTGCTCCTTCCTATCCTTTTGCATTTTAAATGTTTATAGAATCATAGAATGGTTTGGGTTGGAAGGGACTTTTAAAGATCATCTAGTCCAACCCCCCTGCCATGGGCAGGGACATCTTCAACTAGATCAGGTTGCTCAAAGCCCCATCCAGCCTGACCTTGAACACTTCCAATCATGGGGCATCCACAGCTTCTCTGGGCAACCTGTTCCAGTGTCTCACCACCCTCACCATAAAAATTTCTTCCTTATGATGTCCAGTCCAAACTTCCCTCTTTCAGTTTAAGATTGTTGCCTCTTGTCCTGTCACTACAGGCCCTGGTAAAAAGTCTTTTTCCATCTTTCTCATAAGGCCCTTTTATATAGTGAAAGGCCACACTCTGGTCTCCCTGAAGCCTTCTCTTCTCTGGGCTAAACAACCCCAACTCTCTCAGCCCTTCTTCACAGGAGAGGTGTTCCAGCTCTCTGAACATTCTCGTCGCCCTCCTCTGGACCCTCTCCAAGAGGTCCATGTCTTTCTCATACTGGAGCCCCCAGAGCTGGATGCAGTACTCCAGGTGGGGGTCTCACCAGAGTGGAGCAGAGGAGGAGAATCACCTCCCTCAACCTGTAGCCATGCTTCTTTTGACTCATGCCAGGATACAGTTGGCTTTCTGAGCTGCAAGCACGTATTGCTTGCTCATGTCCAAAAACAAACTAAAGGCCAAACAGTTTATACTCAAAAACAAACAAAACAAGCTTAAAAACAAATTTATAACTAGTTATTGACATTATTTATATAATGTATTAAAATAATTAGCATTATTAAAGTAATTTTAAATAAGTAAAATTATGAATTTGTTAGGGTTTTTTTTCTTATGGTTTTTAGTAAATTTTTCAATAACTGAAGAAAATATTTACAAAACCTGTGCATCAGAGTAAAATATCAGAGTAAAATAAATATTTCAAATCTTTATGAAAATATGTTTTACTTATTTCCTCCATACAGTAGGTCGTCTTTGATTTTCCAAAATGAAATGGGTTGTTCTATTTGAATGTAACACGATATGAAACTGGATCCATATACTGATGTTATTTTCAAGTGAAGAATTATTTACGTAAAATAATAGCCAAGTTTTACGTACATCAGTTTTCTCCAAAGCAGAACTGTAATCCAAATAGTTATTAAAAAAATAATATAACGAACAATGAATAATGCAGTAACATGCAGAGTTGCATGTCATAGGTGTGTAGAAAAGTATATCCATTATAACCTTGGTCACTGCATGACATCAGCTAGAACTTACATTTGAATGGATACATTTAATAGTTCACAGAAGATGAMATTGATATTTTGGTCTAAACAAGCAGCATGTGGCCTACCTGGTTCTTTGGTCTTGAGGTATGAAAGAAGAACAGCGCAACACATCATAGGAAAAAAATATCCTAAGAAAAGGTTGGAGCTTCTAAAGAAAACAGCCAACTCACAGGGGAAGTTTTCAGAGAACCTCTGAACATGAGTCATTTGCATTAAAAAAAAAATTAATACTTATTTGAAGAAGAAAAACTCAGTCAATATCTTTCTAAGGGTTCCTGTGTATAAAACAACAGGTTGAACAAACAGATAACTTTTTWAAAATATGGTATTTGATATATTATTTAGAACCTGAAAGTTAGAAAATAATTTAAAATTATTATTATTATTATTAATTAAAGAAATTACTGCATCATGTTGTAATGTGGACAAAAGCACATGAAGACTAGCAGTAGAATGGTTTCTCAAAAGTGGTAACAAATCTTAATCCAGTGCTTCCTCTCCATTGAAGTGAATATCCCCCAAGATGCCTGGGAATTTATTTAGCACATTCAAGAAGTGCCCTCTTAGAATGGCGGTTGCATGACAAGTGACATGCTGAGGGACATGATTGTCTTGTTCACTATTGCCATATGAGGCAAAGGACTGGAAAATGGCAAATACTTACTGAAATAAAAGAACAAATGAGCACTGAAAGAAATGAATAAATGTGAACCGAACTTTTTATTCCATCACATACTAACATAACAACAGCATTGATTGAGTTTTAAATTCGATGTGTCACTGCAGTTCGTACTGTTTCTGGAGAAGGGCAAATTTATAAAAGGTGACCACATCTATGATAAATGAGAGTTAAACAAAAACACAAAGAAAAACTCCAGAAGTGAAATGCAAAATATTCTTTCAGAATTCAAAGAGACACTAGGAAAAGAGGAACATCTTATTCAGTATAATAGTACCATGCTATAACCTGATATTACATCACTGATAACAGTATTTGGCTAGGTGAAGCTTTTTTTCTAATAATCTGAGAGTACAGAGGTTGTGCTTTGCTGGGGATCTTCGTGACCACCATTGAGATAGTTAAATTACAGTACCTAATTGTAATTTCTTTTCTCCTCCAGGTATTTAGAGCAATACTACCTTTTTCACTCAGCTTTCAGGAGGTATGCATAAGAAGAGTTTTGTTACTTGCATGTCAGATGAAGATATGAGGTCTTCATACCTTCATATCTTACTTCTTACTTTCTCACACATATGTCTTTTTCCAATCTATTCTAAGTACAGTAAGTTAAGAAAATCCTAATGCAAACTAAAAAGGACATAAAGTGCTAAATATCTCCCTCTGATCTTTGACAGCTTTCTCATGTTTATACTCTATCTATCCATCCATTCAGAACTTGATTTTACAGATTTTTTTTTTTTCCACTACAGCAGACTACTCAGAAGAATCTCAATGAAATTAATGATACTATTTCTCTACAATATTTTATTTGAGATTTAAAAAGGCAGTTACTCAAAAATTGTGTTCTGTAATGACTTAAATGGTAATGACTTAAAATCTTAAAAAGCATGCAAAAGTTTATGGTTTGAGAGGAAAATATTTTGGACAATTTAAGCATATTTTAGAAACAACAGAGGCAGCAGATTTAGTTGTCTTGTTTTCTTATCATCTTTAATCTATGAACATGTTAAAAAATACCACAATCAAAAAAGAGTGACAATAAAAAATGTCAGTAAAGATTTTCTTTCTTTCTTTCTTTCTTTCTTTCTTCTTTTTTTAAAATGGGAACGTGAGGCAAGCTGCTTGTTGTATTATTGTTACTTTAAACCTGTCAAATAATTATCTACAAGAAATCCCTGCACCACGATAGATAGATAGATAGATGATAGATAGATAGATCGATCAATCGATCGATCGATCAATAGATAGAATCTGTAGCAAAGAAAGCCCCTCTGAATTCTTTCATGTGCATGGATATTCTCCATTTGTTGTACCAGTTATAGTATAGCTACCCTTTTAATGAAATTTCTTTCAAAAAGGCTAACTGCAAAAGTAATTTGTTTTCATGAATAAGATACACTGAGTCTGGATGCCACTTCAGTCTTTAAAAACAGTGTTAGTGGAATGTAATGGGTATAGTGGGGGTAAAAAGATATTTTTTGACACTATTTTTGTTCTGTATTCTGTTTTTATACTTAAGCCAAAAGGAAAATTATTTTCTCTCAAAAATGTTTCCTTACTAGTTCCATTCCCAGAAAAGCTTGCTGTTTTTATAATATCCAAAATTACCATTTCTAACTAAGTGTTAAAAAAATAGCATCATCTTAAAATGAATATAAAGCTTGTTCTTCTCTCTGATTACTGAACTCTTAAATGTCATCAATAAAAAAGAACTTAAAAAGAAAACATCCAGCCCTCAGTGCTGATTTTACGCTGTAAATCCTCTATAAGCACTTGTGACAACCTCATTATTGCCTAGTCAATATGTCATGATTAATTTTATTACAAAGATTAACAAATGAATTAAAAATGATTAAGCAATGACTTTACAATGTTAACTAGTAAGCTTTAAATACAATCAGACATAATTTTAGGAAGTAAATCTGTAATAGTTTTCTGGAATTAAAATCCTAATCCTTCTACAAACATTTAGCTTTCATAATAGAAATGCATTCTTACAGGATGTGAAAAAATTACAGCTGTTCAGAATTAAGTGTGTGTACCTGAGGAGTTCTTAAGTGCATTTAATTGTGTGGCAACTCTGGACATACATAAAGAAGTAAATCTTCCTTTCTTTGCCCCCGGTGCACCACTTCTGTTGCATTTATATAATGGAGACTAAGATGGATTGACAGCTTGGCATGGGGATAGTTTCCACATAGAACTCACATTCTCCTTTTCCCATCCCATACCATAATTTCAACTCTGATGACATAATTCTCTTTTAGCCTTCCCTAGCTGTATTTTCACTGGGGTTTTTTGACCATATTAATTACACTTTATGTCTTTCCTAGATCTGGCATGTTTTTAATCTTTTTCAAGAAGCAAATACAAAGCTATAAAGAAAATACTATGTCTACTCACTAAAATGTTAATAACTCTTTACCTAACATTCTTTAAAACAAGTCAGCAATGTGTTGGGAACTTTGTTCAGTGGAAATGTCAGTGGACACATAATATTGTGAACAAATTTATTTCTTCATAAGCTAAGTCATACAGATCATCACAAATCATGCATTGTTTCTCTTTGCCTTGAGTCTGTATTTAAATATATGAAAGGGCTAATAAATAGACCTGACATTTTTAAGGGAATCTTAACTATCTGGATTCATATATCAAACTAGCCAGAATAACTCTCTTTTGATGGTTTCATTCAATTTCTCTAGTAATTTGTTTTTGTGATATGGGTGACGGAAGTACTGCTGTTTCACTTGCCTTATAAATCAAGATCTGGTGGAGAGACCCTGGTTTTCTGCAAGACAATATGGCTTCACATGAGGCATCACTCCCTGTTTTACTTACTGATGCTTGAGAAAAAAATGCACCTTCTTGAAAACTAATTCACATTGCCCATGATACTGCAGATCTTGTAATAAACAAGTTGCCCTTCAAATGCTGAAGGCATCCTCATTAAATTCTAAAATCACTTCTCGCTCCCTCTCTCAACCAAGATCCAAACTGAATCATAATGCTTCAGTTGCTGTGGTTAATATTCCTCTGATTAAAAAAGTAGTGTACGATCCCTCAACATAAGAATAAGCTTTTTTCTGTGTTTGTGTGACACATTATTTAGGGTGGGGGAGTTAATATAAATATAAACCAATTATTTTCTACAAGCAGAACATAATTAGCTGTCTCCTTGTGACCATTCTTGTCTGGAAACTCTTTCATACTATTAAGACAAAAAAAAGACCCAAACAAAAGCAAAGATCAAAACCTAAACAAGCCTTCTTCCCCATTTTATTTTTAAGCCATTTCATAATTGTTACCTGGCAGCTTCTGCTGAAAAATTAGTGAATACTCTTTGTTTTTACCCTATTTTTTCTATAAAAACTAGGTACCTGTGCAATTATCCAAAGACTTAACCACCTGGAGACACCTTTAAAGTTGTAAGTGGATTTATTCCAGGGTAAAACTTCAATTGAAACTTAAAGTTCTGCTCCTGCCCTTGGCACCTGGCACCTCGAAATCTCTCTCATCTCTAAACCTCACAGAGAACTGTAAAGTAGGAATTCCCCAAACTACCTCACTTAAAGGAATCAATCCAGCAAGTGTCACAAGGTGACACATACCTTATGTATTGTGGTCACACTCCAGAGACTGCCAACTCACCTCTGAAAGATCAGTGAGAAATGTGTTTATATGGGGTCCTGAAATACAGAGATGTAAACCTTGAGTTTAAATCTTGCATCTAGGTGATTTTCTCCACTTATGAAGGAAAGAGTTCTGTGAGGAAAATTAGCATCATAAAATGACTTTTGTTAAAATGTTATTTCATATATTATTCCATACATAATTTCCAATGCTTTATGTATGTATTAAATGTTCACTGTGCCAAGGAAATATATTGTATTATTTCTTCTAAGGGGGTAGGAACTGTGAATAGCTGCTTCTCAGGTAGTTGTGTGCAGTAACCCCAGGTAGATTTCTAACTTTCTGAAACACACTGAAAATACTAAATTCTGGCCTTTGCTGGAGAAAAAGAATAATAAAATGCAGAAAAATGCTGTTTACTTCGATTCAACATCCTTTAGCTCCATTACACAGAAGCCCTTGATGTGCTTTAACCTGACAAATGCTTCATAATAGAGTAAAAATGTTGTCAGGTGTAATTATAATTCTTGAATAGGAACAAATGAGGCAATAACTATTTCGAGGTACAATAGAAATGGACTCATTCAGTGAAGAGAATCTTTTGGATATAAAAAAAATCAATGTGTAGCTTTAGAAATTCTAATCAATACTTAAGAAATCACAAATAAATATCTTATTGATTACTTATTCAAATTGTTCAATTCCACTGACTTTAAATGGTATCAAAATGGTTATCTTTTTCTTTTTAGATTTGGGAAAAAATAATCCCTGCATGTTCTGAACTACAGCTGAAAAGGTTCTCTGCAGCAGAGTTAGAAACACAGGCTCTATGTGATGAGTTCAGCTCAATTATGCTATAACTGAGTGAAGTCTGCAATGCGGACAAGACCTGCGTGGGGTATTCAGCAGTTCAAGGACTGAACCATCCAATTTGCTGAAGATAATGAAATGTGTCATAATCATTCCCACTGCAAATGCTCATGTGGAGAGGATTTTTCATTGATGACAAACATATGGAATGACAAAGGGAGCAGGTGTGAAATTGACTTAGTTAAAGCAGAGCTTCAAATCTAGGCTAAAACTTCTCTTTGATATGTCAAACTAATGTCAGTTCTGCCCTAAAAAAATCACACCATACTTAGGGTCACTAATAGTCTTCATAATCATACTTAGTGCTTGTATAGGACTTTATGTTTTCAAAGCCTTGTACAAATTTGCATTTCCATCTTATTTGTGTGTGGTCTTGCAATTGATGCACAAGACAAACACTGAAACTGTACACACTTTTCAGAGTGACAGGGCTTCATTTATTTATCATTTTTGAATGAGAAGAAAGGGTGAGGAGAGGGTAAGAAGGAAAGCCTGCTTTCAGATGGGAGCTGCTTATCCTTCCTGTTGTCTATCAGCTCAGCTTCAGCAAGAGCAGGAGTATCTGGAGTTAATACTCTTTTCCTTTTAAGGGTGAATTAGGAAGAGACATTGGTTACTTACTCATGCTCCTAATCCTACCATACATCCCCATGGAGGGGAGGAAGCTAGGGTGGTAAAGAGAGGTGGCACAATGCTAGTTACAGAGTTGAACAGGGAACACAGGAAGTCTTGCATGTCAAATGTAGAAAACAAAATCTTGAATAGGTTAAAAGAGCATACCAGGATGGAGAAGCCAACTCAAACGTTCAAGAACTGTGAGCAAAATTAGTTTTGCAATTGCACAAAGAGACTAGAATGTGGGTTGTCTGCTCCTTGCAATGAGACACAGATGTCATACTGAGAAAAAGGGGGAGAAATAAGGGGAATAGGGTTTGTTGCTCTTACTGAGCTAGAGAAACAGACAGTAGGAAGAAATGCTTGTTAAGAGAAACCATCCAACGGTAGCAGATATTAATCCACCCTACCAGCTGATGCTCTACCTTGTGTTTCTGTAAAATAAAACCTGGCATAGACAATATAGTACACAGGGCCTTTTTGATGCTTCCAGCTCTTTAGTGTTCAAATTAAATTGCCTATTTTGAATTGATGGACAAAAGCAAGCATGAGAGGAAATGTGTTCATCCAGAAGAAAAAAAAAGAATAAAAAAGAGAGGGGGAGTTATAAGTTACCTAAAGTAAAAAGATGAGTTAATAAATACAATGAGGATAGCATAGCTAAAAGAATAGAAATAAGAAAGAAAAAGGGAAACAAATTAAAAATAAGCTCAAGACAAACAGAATTATAGAATAAGATACAAATCTGTAATAGGAAAGAGATGGGAAGGTTACAGAGAAATTAAAATTAAAAAGCAGTCATCTTTAATCTAAAAATATTCCAAAAAAAAAAAGGGCAAGAAAGTGAGAAAATAGAACATGTGGCCTATGATCAATAATGTTAGAGAATTATTATTTTTATCTATTTCATCAGTATTATAGTATATTTATTTTCAATACAGATCTTGGAAAAGGTTTTCACTCTATAGTTGGGGTTTTTTACAGGCAAAAATCCTGAGTTATATTTTGAACAGTCTTACCCTCACAGAATCATATCTGACTGGGTCTGAATAAAGGAGAATGTTATGAAACATTCATGCTTACAACAGTGCTCTTTTCCACCAAAGAAGATCCCAAACACTCCTATGACAAGTAACAGACCATATGGTACACAGGAATTTAATGAAATACATGACAAAAAAGTCTAGACCTAATCAGTTGTGATTTTTCTTTGTTACTGATTTTTCACTGTGAAAACTCATATCTGAATTATGTTAACTGAGGTATATAGGTGCAGAACAAATAAGTAGAATGAAAGTGAAGAGATACGGGATATAAATGCACCTACCTGTGACATTGTCTCTTCCTTAGGTTGCTCTGATGAAGCTATTTCTAAGTTTCTAAAGTGGTTTATGCAGCATGAGGTAGAGGAGATATCTAGAGGAAATTTATCAATATTCTTTTCTTATGTCAGTGCTGTAAAAAAATATTTCTAGTTTAACCTATAATCTAATAATCTATATAGGTATTTTTTTCCTGCTGGAATCTGTTATACTTGTGTCCTGAGGAAGGATGGGAGATTCACCTCAAATTGTGATTGAGGCAACGAGTTTGACAATTATCAACTCTGATATGACCAATGAATGCTGACTTGCTGACTTGCAGGGTTCTTTTTTTTCATCTTGTGCTGGTTTTGGCTGGGATAGAGTTAGATTTCTTCATAGTAGCTTGCACAGGGCTATGTTTTGGATTTGTACTGGAAACAGTGTTGATAACACAGGGATGTTTCAGTTACTGCTGAGCAGTGCTTACACAGAGTCAAGGTCTTTTCTGCTCCTCACACCACCCCACCAGCGAGTGGGCTGGGGGTTCACAAGAAGCTGGGAGGGGACACAGCCGGGCCAACTGACCCCAACTGACCAAAGGGATGTTACATACCACATGACGTCATGCTCAGCAGTCAAACTGCAGGCGAGGTTGGCAGGGGGGCTGCTGCTTGAGGACCGTCTGGGCATCAGTCCGTTGGTGGTGAGCAATTGTTTTCATTTGCATCACATGTCTTTCTTGGGGTTTATTTTTCTCTCTTTGTTTTTTCTTCCTTCTTTCTTTATGACATTTTTATCTCAACCCATGAGTTTTCTCACTTTTACCCTTCCAATTCTCTCCTCCATCCCACTGTGGGGGAGTGAGCGAGCAGCTGTGTTGTACTTAGTTGCTCGTTGGGGTTAAACCATGACAGTCCAGTGGTTTTGTATGACAAATATTGGGTCAAACTTACAAAACAGGTATCCAGACATGATTGACATCTCTGGTTTTCCAATAGGAGCCTTTTCCAGACTTACAAGAAAGTTGTGTTCTGTGTATTAACCTGTGTTTACCCATTTCAGTGTCATACATTTATTTATATACTTAATTATTGACCAGTGAAGTATGAACATGGAATACTGCTTGTCGTGGTTTAAGCCCAGCCGGCAACTAAGCACCACACAGCCGCTCGCTCACTCTCCCCCAGGTGGGATGGGGGAGAGAATCGGAAGGGTAAAAGTGAGAAAACTCGTGGGTTGAGATAAAGACAGTTTAATTGGGAAAGCAAAAGCCGCGCACGCAAGCAAAGCAAAACAAGGAATTCATTCACTGCTTCCCATGGGCAGGCAGGTGTTCAGCCATCCCCAGGAAAGCAGGGCTCCATCACGCGTAACGGTTACTTGGGAAGACAAGCGCCATCACCCCGAACGTCCCCCCACTTCCTTCTTCTTCCCCCAGCCTTATATGCTGAGCATGACATCACATGGTATGGAATACCCCATTGGCCAGCTGGCCTAGCTGTCCTGGCTATGCTCCCTCCCAGCTTCTTGTGCACCTCACAGAGCATGTGAGCTGAAAAGTCCTTGAGAAAGTAGACTACCTAGCAACAACTAAAAACATTAGTGTGTTATCAACATTCTTCTTACACTAAATCCAAAACATAGCACTATACCAACTACTAGAAAGAAAATTAATTCCACCCCAGCCAAAACCAGGACACTGCTTTTTGAAATAATTTCTGAATAGGCTTGCCAAGGCAAGGGGATAAAAAACATCGTCTGCAGCCATCGGAGCAAGTAAGCACCAACTTCAGTGCAGCAGAGACCCCTCTCAGTAATTAGAGCTGCCGGGCTTACTCCACTAAGACATGGCCAACTCTCAGAAGGCCTTATTTTAAACGCAAACAACATGGTCATAGTTGCAAGGGCAGTTGGGATAGCTGGTAGCCTGGGGGCTACACACGCTGCAGCTGACTGTACCTCCAGCAGCAGTGGGTTAGACACTGAACTCACCTGAGGTTTCTGCACAGCAGTATTTGCACAGTTGCCTTTGAACTGACTCCAGGAATATCCCTCTAGGAAGGGTAGATTGAATGGAAAAGCCTGGTTTAGCTCCCACCTTGCCTGAGGAGGCCATCCTGCTCAGCTGCAGAGCGTTACCGTGTCTGCCTTTGAACCCCTTTGCGCACCACCTCCCCTACATGATGTGCTCCTCTGCTGCTTTCGTTGTCATGGTTCTTGGAGAGAATTAGGTATCACAGTGACCTTTCATGTGTTTTTTGTAAACTCCTATGGGCAGAAAAATCCTCTTCCACCTGTACTGTAGGGGTGACAGTACTAACCTACTCTCTAGTAACTGCATAACATATCGCAACTGAACTAAGTGCAAAATGCTTCACATCTTTGACATGGAATACAACTGCTAAATATTAATAAAACAAACTAAGAGACAAAAATCTCTATATCTGAGACACATTCCAAAAGTAATAAGAACAATTAGTGCAATCTTCAAGCCACTTTGACAGTTTTCAGCCTTTTAAAAAGTGCATTAAGAAATGTCATACAATAAAGTTTATCATCAGTCTTTACTAAAAACAAACAAACTAAAGAAAACCTGGAAAATCCAGTTTTGGCCACACCCCATGATGTTTTCTCAGGTGGTAGAAGCAAAGTCACTTCAGCATCTCATTCTATATCCATCTTTGTTTAAAGACAGACATTAATTACTGGAAAAGTACCATTATAGCCAACATAGTTAAGATGAATCTACAGTGTATCTTGAGTCTAGGGCAGCGACCAGCAGTTACAAATCACAGACCTGCAAAGACAAACCAGGTGCTTTTTCAATGCATTGCTCTCTTTCCCCTTCTCTAAGTT
The DNA here is from genome assembly GCA_030449065.1 of Oceanodroma leucorhoa. Lineage (NCBI taxonomy): Eukaryota > Metazoa > Chordata > Aves > Procellariiformes > Oceanodroma > Oceanodroma leucorhoa. The sequence continues at coordinate 8,780,725 of JASVER010000023.1, read as the reverse complement.
GCTCAGCGTGTTACTCATGAGAAGCTGATCACAGATTTCATTCCTAATAATTGACTTAAAATCACACACCATTCACAAGAACCCTGAATATCTTCTCTTATTTTATCACAGAGGCTAATGTTTCGAGTCGTGTTTCTCCGAAAGTGTTAAATGTGTGCATGAGACAAAAGGGGGGGGAAAGGAGTGATCAAGGATCAGTGGATCAGTTTAATCTAGGGAATAATGAGGTCATATGAAAATACAAGTGTCATTATGTATTTCTGTGTATTCATATGATGCTCAAAATAGTACTTCTCATCACAATATTTCAAAATAAAAACGTAATAGAGAAGCAAAGAGCAACATAATAAAGAAGCAAGGACCTTGAAATATTGAGTTAAACGAACCACAGAAAAATCAAATCAATTGAAGGCCTTGAGGTAACTTGCATCTCTAATATACTGTATGTGCAAGAAAACACTATGTCTCTGGAGTTTCTTTCCCCTTTGGAATGATTCTGCTATTGTGATTTATTTGTTTTTCCTAATATTTCTCTAGGCAATGATATCAGTGGTATATTTTTTTCTCAGATAAGTGAATTCATTTCAGATTTTACCCCCAGAGGTCTTAGAGAAATCCCATGAATATATCAAAAGGAACCTCCAGAGAAAAATCAAACCCTGCATTCTAAAAAATGATAAAAAATTCCTGGACAGACTTCAGTTATGTAAATCAGAAAAGTCCAGTTGAAATCAATTGCATCAGCCAAGTTCTGCTTTCTTTCTGCTTTTTTTTTTTCCTCTGTAAAGTCTATGCTTTTTTCTTTTCAGCTATGTATTAAGCCCAGTAAAATTTTCTAAGGTTTTGGTTTTCAGCCTTCTGTAATGTCTTATGGAGCTTCTATAAAAAATGACAAAGTAATAACGTTGAAGGAAGTAATAGAAATAGGAAATACAACCCCTCCCCACAAACTCAACACCTTTATATTTGTTTAAAAACTGTATTTCAATCTCTACTCTTAGCAGATAAACAAGGAGATGAGCTCAAACTGATTGAGGCCATCTCAGAACAAAAGGTCACCTCAGAATTTTTATACTAACAAAAAAGTGCCAGTAGGCATTGTACCAGAGATATTCTTTACTGTCTTGAAGAAAACTCAGACATGCAGCTGTATGTCAGACAAGGATTTCCTTCATGATGAGTAGCCAGAATCCTCTATAGCAACTAAAGGGACTTATGAAGGGAACAGACAAATCTATTTGGATAAAAAGACGACAGATTTCAGCTTTAAATTAACTTTTACTTTCTTTTAGAATCTAATAACTGTGTTCTCAAAAACAAACAAAAAATCCCTAACGCTGAAAGTTTTTTGTTTTTTTTTTTTTCTTTTTTTCTCCTGACTGGCTGCGCTGAAGTATCATTCAATGATATTTTTTATTCCTGTATACAAGATTGAGCATTCACAGCCAGTTAAGAGCTGGCTTTTTTCTGAGAAAAAAAAAGTCTAAAATTGTCTTTCTGATGGTACCTTTGTGTCCATTTTTAAGGACTACATAAGGCCAGCTAAAAGGTCTGGAACAGAGCTTTTTGGAATCAGTGGGAAAATTCCAATTGTTTTCAGTTTTGTGTTGTGTCTTAAGATAGGATGGACCACTGACCAGACAGTTTGGTAATTTCTATCATTTTGTAGAATTGAAAACTTTTTGAACAATAAGTTCCCTAATGTCCCTAATCTGGAGACAGGTATTTTATGTGTCTCGATAAATCTCCTTAATCTTAAGGAGAGTCTTAATCTAGGTAAAGACAATTCTATTAAAAACATGAGGATGTTGCTGATTTAAAGTTTGCCTTTACCTGCAATAGACTGAGACAAGAATGAGCACGCTTTTCATTCATATTTCATGGTATAATAGTAGTTTGTTAATACATTTGCTAGTTGAATCCATAGCCCAACTCTTTCTGCTTGGAAGTGTTCTGCAGATCACTTTACTTTTGAGTTCTGATGACTCTTTTATGGATCAGAAGTACAGGAACAATGCTACAAAAACTTTGAAGTCTCTTTCTGAGCTCAGGCATTTTTCATGCCAGCTGACTGTCTGGAGTTCCACCAGTCATCTGTAAAGTAGGCAGTTTTTCCTGTCAGTTTTCCTTCCAGATGTGGTAACAATGAAAACATCAGATGCTAACTAACTAAATTCTAATTTTTCATTTTTTAGTCCAGGTTTATTCTACTTTCCAGATATTTATCTTCATCATACTCAATTAGCTCAGAAATAAAGCTAAGAAAGAAACTTTGCTGTTAGTGTACAGTGTTATAAGTACAAATAAGAATAAGAACAAGAATGCTGAGAATTAGATCACCTCAAGTGATGGGTGAGCGGCTAAGAAACAAAGAAACACATAGAAAAGCATCTTAGATGCACCATTTTCTCTCCTACTCACAAACACACCTTTCTGAAGCACACTCAGATTTTCACAAGGGCCATTGTCATCTTGAGAAAGAAGATTAGCTTAAGTCATGGCATCGCGGAAGTATTTGCTCAGCACTGAAAGTATTCAGTGAAGTTGTGTCTATTGTACAGACTGTCCTGCATTGGAGTGAATATTACCCTTGTATGCTGGTCCGACTCCACACATCAAAGAGTTACAAGGGCAACAGAGGAGCAGAAGAAGTGCAACAGACTCTCCTCTGGACTTCAAAATAGTCTTAGAGGTGTATAAGATGACATCAGAGTGGTGAGCTTTCTTGGCATCCTCCCTGCTGTTGAGACTCGTATCAAAGCCTCCCACACCACTATGGGTGAGAAGGGTGAAATCAGAGACACAGGTATTCACTCTGATTCTCAACTTACTTTTGTCTCCTTATAACACACTATGTCTCTAAAAATCTATCCACAAAGCTAGCAGTTGTGTCAAGATGTACAAAGAACCATTACCCTCTCTTCCTTATCTCAGGCAGAGAAGTCTGTCTCAGGGTCAGGGGCTTTGTATGCTGAATGTATTCTTAGACTGAGCAGCACTAAAGATTTCCCTTCCACAGGGAGAATAATTCACAATCTGACTGCAGCCAAATTACGTTGCAGGTTATTCATACAAGGTGCTAAAACTGAGACCAGAAAATTTATGGTTCAAAAAACCATAGATTTGTCTGTAGTGTCTAGGGGAAGAATCATACCACAAAATGAAAAAAAAACTTAATTACACAAAAATTATTTTTTTAAATTCATTTTGTTTTAAAACGTAATTTTCATGGCATTTGATGTACATGCTGTATTGTTAATATATTCTGTATATGACCGTGATTTAACTATGATTTAATTAACATGTGATAAGTGATGTTCTGTGCGATACTCCCAGACCTCATGCTTTCATGTAAAAGCCCTTTCATGAGGGCTTTTTCTAATATTAACATTTCTCAGGCTAACTGATCAGAATGTCTGACAGGGTCAGCTTTAACTAGTGATCTGATATGAAGTCTGAAAGAAGATTCCTCAACTTTGGGGGTTTTTTTAGCTTATTGTGGGCTTGTTAATTTGTCTTTGGTATCAGGAACTGTGATCTAATTCTTAATGTTCTCTAGATATTCCACTAAGAAATTGTTGGAAAATGGAAAAACTCCATGTCTAATCATGGAAAGTAGTGTTAACTTAGAATTTCTCTATAATTTTCCATCTTCTTGTTGTAAAGATTATTAAGCATTGGAAATCCACAAGAACTATGGGGCCAACGCCATTCCATATTTTCACTGGAAACCTTGGCACAAAACAGGCATACAATAATGAAATATATTGATAAGACAAAGGTGGAAAATAGCAATACAGGAAGCATGGAAAAATCATGTAGAAAGACTCAAAAAACATTGATAAATGAACCATGTTAAGAAACTATGGGATAAGATCGTATAGCCCAAAGTGCAAGATCATGAAACTTGGATAATAGTTAGGTTTGTTTCTATAAACTGAAAGCAAATAACAGATAGGAAAAAGAGTGAATTAGATTACTATTGAATTATAAGCCACCAATAAAACAGGACTAAGTAAACATGCTCATGCAAACATTAAAATTAATAACAGAGCTAGAAGGATGTTGGAAAAACATCTGTAGAAAATGATATATGATGCCACACCAAGGAGGCATGTAGAATTAGTAAACTCCTGGAATCTTTTCCAAATCAACTTTCTATGAGTCAAGTCGGCCTGCTAAGATTTATTTAGAAATACTGAGTCCAATTTCTATAACCAAAATTTAGAAAACCTGAAGTTTAACCTCAGGAGAAAAAAAGAAGAGCTCCTAATATGACCTCTCATATGGAATACTTGTTCTATAAAGGAAACTAAAGTTTGGCAAAATGTAAACTGAGAAAGGATTTTGTTGCTCTTTGCAATTATTCAGGAAAAGGGGGGGCAGGGGGTGGAGAAGCACCAAAGGCATATTTAACTGAAGCTGGAAGTTGATTTTTAAACACAAACGTGTTAGCAATAGGCTGAGAATTAGCAGGCATCAAAGGAATGAGGTTGTGGAAGATTAAGAATAATGGTATGCAAACATTGAGAAATTTCATAACGGAGGTTGGTATTTGAAAGGAAAGCATGGTACAGTATGATGGTCCACAGAATCAAATTAATGGAGGTGGCAAATCAAGAGATCCCTATATTTTCACTTGCTGAAAGGGATTCCTTTAAACTTTGTTACAAACTGTATTTGTTAAGTAATCAGATGACAAAGTAAGCATCATATTCAGATTCTTATAATATCTATACTATAAGAAGGAACTGAGTTATTTTTCTACAGTGTGAAAATCGAGCTTAGAAGAACCTTTCTCTTGAATGAACAGAAAGGGTTTTTCAACAGTGACAAGGTTTAAGTTTTCTCTCAATCTAGCTGTAAATAAGTCATTTCTACTTTGGAGCTGCAATAATGCCTTGGCCAGTAAGATGACAAGGAACATGAGCTTTCATGTCCTCCCTTTGTTTTTTGCAGCGCTGATAATGCTTTCTCAAGTTCATCCAAGCTGTGCTGAGACATCGAGGAGCTGCTATTATTAATTAACTAATTAAAAATATTTCRTATTTTTAATAGAGAGAGAATTTGCAATTTATTAGTGTGATACAGCAGCAATTTCTCTGTAAATACATCCTTGCAACATTTCCAGGCAATTAGGTCTTTACCATTTTATTGACATTCTTTTAGTCATATATATCTGTTACTGTTTTCCCATAGGATGACAGCACTTGGCAATCTTGTTTGGTTTTTATCAGTTAACATTATCAGTTAAAAGAGAATTAAAAAACCTTTCACATTTTGGAACAGCATTTTGTAACATATTTTGGAACAATTCTGATTTCAGATACTAAGCTGCAAAAAAGTATGAAATGTCAAAAATACCCTGATTCACAGCTCCATATAATACCAAACAAAACTTAGGGATGTGCAAAAGATTTTACTGTCCATTTCTTAAAAATAAGAAAGCCTCTGCATATAGTCATACATAGCAATACATACACAGCCCAAGCTACTATTACTTCTCAAAGGAAGAGGGTGTTCAATAATAATGGATGCATTAATTTTGCCTGATTCAAAACACATATGTTGGAAATGAATTTGAAAGCCATATGTCATAACTGCTGGGTACAGAAAGGCTTGTAAAACGTAGTAGAAAGCAACGGGGTGGGGGGAAGTAGGTAAAAAAGCAGAACATCTGGAACAGAAAACAACAAAACATAGAAATATGGAAGAATTATGAAAAAAAGGCATTAGGCAAGGAGAGAGCTGTGACAAAAACTTTCGTAATCGATATGGAAGTTAGATTTTAATTATGCATTGAAGACCTAAGCTCTAAATATCCATACACTGCACTACATATCCTACATCCTTTGCTGCCTTCTCTCTTGCTGTTGCCTTAGCTTTTGTTGAATCCTTTGGGATTTTAACACTACCTTTAGGGTTTCAAAAATGGGCTCCTGTTTCTGAAGTGTTGGACATAGTGAAATCCTTTGGAAAAAAAAAAAAGCAGCCAATAAACATCAGACAGTCTCTTTCACTACCCTAAAAGACAGGTTTTCTAAACTACTTCAGACTGCAAGATCGTTTCAAGGTACAATACATTTTTATCTATCACGAATTGGCATAGCCATTATGGAAACAGAAGAGATATGATGATTTGCATTGACGAAAATCTGCCCCTATGAAGTTCATAGTTTCTACTTTCCTCTGAATAATTCTTGAAGAAAGAAAAATCTATGTCATTTTGGACACTCAATAACCTTGCTATCCACCTTAACGCCTCTGTACACTTCTCTTCTGTACACTTCTCTCGTCCTCTCTAACTCTTCCTTTTACTTCTACAGATGAGTCTTGTCATCTGACTCCCTTCAAGGAAACAAAGAATTTGAAGACTGAAAACTAAATACATGGATGTGGTGGGTTGACTTTGGCTGGCTGCCAGACAGCCATCCAGCTGCTCTCTCACTCCTCCTCCTCAATGGGACAGGGGGAGAAAATGAGATGAAAAAACCTCATGGGTCAAGATAAATATGGGGAGATCATTTACCAATTATCATTGTGGACAAAACAGACTCCACTTAGGGAAAAGTAATTTAACATTTTTCTAGTTAAAATATATTCAGATGGTGAGAAACAAAGACAAAACTAAAACACCACCACCACCTTCTGCTCAGGCTTGACTTCACTCCTTCATTTCTGACTCCTCTATCTCCTGCCTGGTGCAGGGTGATGGTGAATGGGGGTTGTGGTCAGTCCATAACAGTTCTTCTCTGCTGCTCCTTCCTCCTGACACTTTTAACCTGCTCCAGCATGGGTCCTTACCATGGGCTGCAGTCTTCAGGATAAACATGCTTTAGCATGGGTTCTCCACAGCCTGCAGTTTCCTTCAGGAAATATCTACCTGCTCCAGTGCGGGGTCCTCCAGAGGTTGCAGTGTGGATATCTGCTCCAGCGTGGTCTCCGGGGGCTTCAGGGGAATCTCTGCTCTGGCACTTGGAGCACCTCTTCCCCCTCCTTCTCTCACCTTGGTGTCTGCAGGGCTGTTTCTCACACTTTTTTTTTTTCCTCACTCCTCTCTCTCACAGCTACTGTGCAGTGTTTTGACTTTTCTTAAATATGCTTGGCTGAGGGGCTCAGCTGTGCCCTGCAGTGGGTCTGCTGGAGCCGGCTGGAACCAACTGTGTCCAGCACAGGGCAGCCACCCCTGCAGCCCCCTCATTGCCAAGACATTGCCACCTACACCCAATGCACTAGGTAAAAGGTGTGGAAAGGTAGAGCAAACACACTGATGCCAGGATGCCTCCTCAGCCTACTCATTTACCACAGATATTTTCTAGCTCTCATGAGCACAGTCCCTTTCTCTCCCTCATGTAGAGACATGTTTATGAATCTATTTAATTTTTCAACCAGATTGTAATTTCTTTAGCTGATAACAAGAAACTGAAGGCCAGTTAGAAGCCTTGTTTTAAACACCGTTTTTGTTGGCAGAGCAGCCAGGATACCGTAAAACTGAAGATATTCCAAGATTTAGGAAGTAGTGCTGCTGAAATCATAGTCAGAGAAGTGTCAGTAAATTAGTGTAATTAGTTCTGAGAAAATTCTCTGACCTATTTCAGACCCTGTTAAGATCCCAGAATTTGAAGAACTGGTTTTCATGGATTCTGTTCATCTCCATTCAAACTTTTTTGGAAGAGTCATCATGAATTTTTCTTCTTAGTGTGAGTGAGCAAGAGAACTGTATCTTATGTTAATTAAAATAAAATCAAAGGAGGACTTGGCAGATAGGAAAAATCTAGGATGAACTTTTATGTTTCCCTAACTTGCAAGCATGTATCCGTTCTGGAAATTGCTTTATTTTCCCTAAGACAGTACCACTGCTAAAATGAAGTGTCTTTTTTTTTTTTTTTTTTTTTTACCTTTCAATAAGGAGGAGCTTACATTTCAAACATACAATGCATTTAATTATCATGTCTTCAGACTTTCTCAGACAGTGTTGAACTGCCTAGAATATACTAAATAACAAACAGCACATCTTTCATCTTCAGTCATACTTTTCCTGTCAGGTAGAGGAAGAATGGTAAAGAAAAGTATTTTTTAACAAAATAAGTGGTATCTGGTAGGAAGAGAAGTCCATCATGTTAATTGTTTGTTTCAGGTGCTAAGTATGTCTATACTACTGGTTAACTATAATCTATAGCTTGCAGTCAAGGCCAGACTCGGGCATCTAGCTTATAAGACAAAAAATTTCAACACAGTAGTGGGCTTCAGTGTGGACTCATGTGGCACTGATGAAGACTGAACCTTCAGGTTCAGCCATTGTGCTGCCCAGTCCAGCAGCAGAAGTCTCAAATTCAGCTTTTTTCATAACACACTTAAATATTGCCATAGTGAGTCAATAGTAAAGATAGAAACCACACAAGTTATGAGGCATTGTACGATGAAGCCTGATCTTCAGCCTGCTATTTACTTGGAAGAGTAGGTGTTTTTGATAACTAAAATTGAAAATATTAAGGCATCATGAATCTAATAAGTCAGTCAGTGTCCAAGAATGACAGGGAAGAAGAAAGAGATTATGCAAAGACAAGATGGTAGTGATATAGCAGTGCAATGTCTATTTTGGACAAAGAACAGTGAAAAAGGACTCTCTCACGGAAATGAAATAAGGCCACATACCACAGAATCAATATTTTACCTTAAAAAAAAATTGCCATGATCAAAGAGATATAAGCCTTCTTTGAAGCTTTCGTATCAAAGTTCAGTTTGTCATGAAAATTTTCACCTACCAATCATTGACTTACATGATTTTGAAATAGGGGGAAAAAAAATCAACTAGAAACACACTTTTCAATGTTAGAAATAAGTGAACTAGATGTGACTTGCCCACACAAAGAAACTTGAAAAATCCCCATTACTACACAAAGTATGCAGCGTATTGAGAAAATCTGTGTTTCAGGAGCACATTGTCATGCTGGGAATCAGCTGTACTACACTTTGCAGCTTCTGTTACGGAATATGAATAGGGAAAACTATGGGGTGTCTATCATTAGTGCATCAGCACCTTGTAGAATTTCACATTAGGTAGACATCTATATGAAGAGACAACCTTATGGTAACTTTTGTAGCATGTAACAAATGTTTTATTTCTTCAGCAAGGGTATGTATTATTCTACAATGGGCATAATACACTATTCACATCATCTCATAATGCATTATGCAACATAATCTTCTTATTATGTCAGCTGGTGGTTCGTCCATCTTATGTTAGAGAGAGCAGCAGCTGGTGAGCAGTGCAGGATTAACGAGCTTTCTCTAAAATGTTTTGGAACTTCAAAAACATAGTTAAACAAAAGTAAGGAGAATTTTTATTCATATACGAACTGGAAAGCATTGTCCTTCATTGTACTTGAGGGCTGACAAACTGCTTCTTGAAGCTTATCTGTGTTTTTTTTAACATTTGTCTTCATATTGTGTGTCTTAAAATATTTTCTTTAGGTGTTTTTTTTTTTTGATGGCCTGCACCAATTTGAATTTCCATAAACCAGTTAAAATGACCGAATTTTATTTGCTTCATAGAAGAACAAACACTAGAATATGAAGAACAGTCAAAAACATCTGTGATTTCTATTGAAGTCAGTGGTACAATTCCATTTGAGGGGGATCGATAAGCTTTGGCCCATATAACATAAACAATATGCATTGTCCTATAGCATTCAAATTTTAGTGGATTGCAACACGGTAGTGTTTGCTAAACAATTAGGATATCTCAGTAATTTACAACAAAGATAGACCATTGGTATAGTTTCATTACTGTTTAGGAGAATGGCACATTAAATTACTTACAAGGTAGTATCTTCTTATATTACAGTGTACATTAAACTATTCTGTGAAGACCTACTTGATACTGCTGACGATGCTGTAGGATTGGGAATGTCCCAGATGACCTCCTGATGGTCCATCCACTCTTATTTCTATGGTAATATAGAAAAAGTAAATTTAATTATTTGCTGTTTTCACAGATTTTTTTTTCTTTATGCTTTAAAAAGAAAAAATATCACAAAATACCCTTTACTGATCAAGAAAATGTCAGGCTAGTCTCAGTGCTGGCTATAAGCTAGCATGATTTCTATTAGTTCTTGCTAAGTATCAACTCCATGAATTTCTGTGTTTAGCAACATGTAATTAAATACGATTCTTCCTGGTGATGCTAGTTTCTCTCTCATATAACTGTCAATTTGTTTTCCATCTTGAGGTATACATTAGGCAATATGTAACCATGTAGCTAAATAAATAGAAAAAAAAAAATACAAAAGCCAGACTGATTTCCTAAGTTTACAGTCTCTAAGTTCTGGTAGATTCTTGTAGGTTATAAGACAACTACATTTTCTGTACATTTTCTATGGAAGCAATTTTAGTGTTGCTTTGAAATCTGTATTTAAGTCCCTATCTATACTAGACAAAATACATATTAGCACTTTTCTAAAAATACTTCGAATTTAAATGTTGGTATTTTAGAGTATACCAAACTGTTCCTTACTTACTTTAAATTTAAACTGTTTGGAATTAAAAATTATATTTCTAATAATCTTAATTTTATATTTAATAGATTAAAACATGAAGTGCCTTTCTTATTTCATTGCATATTTAAAGCTTTCTGCTTCATGTCACTGTGCACTACTTTTCTGTTGAAAGTTAACTGAGATCTTAAATAATTTTGGAAAAAAAGATACGACATTTAGTTGAAATCTGGCTCTTCTTTATAATGACAGTTATATATTTTACCTAAGATATTACGTAGAACATTGTTTATTTTTCTTTTCAATATACACAGAGAATATACCCATCATAGGCAGGAAAGCAGCAAATTCTTATTGTTGAAAAAAATTTATATGCTAGACAGTTTTTCAGCTGGTGTAAATCATTGCCTTTATGAGACTTGTACAGTTTCTGTCAGTATTATACACCCACACTACTTTTCCTAACCTTTCCTTGTTTTATCCTTGCATAGTGTATGTGTTGTTATGAATGAAGTGTGCAGCCTGACAGTGTGAACCTGGTACAGCCCACAAGAAAAAAAAAGAAATCCAATTGATTTTGGTATGTTTTGGACCAGGCATTATAACATCTTTCCCTTCAAAACTCATTAGGCATTTTCCTTTCTTCAGTCTGTTCTGCCTGCTTCTGCTCCTGTCAGTACAAAATGTCACACTTCCAAAGATGCGCAGCCATTTTAAATCTTTCTGTCACATGTCTTCATCCTAGCACACAATTTTCTCCAGTAACTATACCTTTCTTCCGGTAATGCTGGACTGTATTCATATCTGGTGTAACTCTATTTTGGGTCAGAAGGCTTTCATTAAATTTAACATGCCTAAGCGGTAGGCAGAGCCAGGAAATACATTATATACAAACACACTCTAATCTTGCATATCAAGTCCTTCACAAAAATCTTCTCTTTGGTGCTCAGTATTACATTTATTAATGTCTGTGTTTAATATAATTATATATAATGATATTATATAAAAATCACATTGTTAAAGAGTATACACAACATTTAAATAATTCTTCAGCACACACTGAATTTCCCTTACTTCTGTGAGTTCTCTTCTCTTTATTTAAGTTAAAAAAAAACACAAAACAACAACCAAACATATCACTGGCAAGAAAAAAATACCCAGAAAATGCCTTCTAATATATAATAAGAAAATAAAATAAAACTTAAAAAAAAAAATCTCTAATATAAGATTTTTTTGGTTTAGAGGATAAATAATTATTCCTTTGGAAAGTTGAATAAACAACAAAATTCAATGAACAAGAAAGTTAGTTATTTTTTCTGTCATTCTCAGCTACAGTCATTTTCATCCAATTTCTTTGGAGTTATTTTTAATTCATACCAGTATATATATATATATATATATGTGTGTATATATATATATGTATATATATATATAAAAAGAGTTATTCCTGTGTAATTTCCTAGAGCTAGCCAGGTTTCATAATTATGGAGCTACATAAAGTCCATAATTTAAGAAATTGACTTGACCTAATGACTTTTGCAACTTCTTGCCAAAGGACAGTGCGAGAAAAAGAAAAGTATCCAAGAGGCTTTTGCCTACCTATGGTGTACTATTTTGTCAGGAATTTAGGTGTAGGGTAATTGTGGACTTACCGAGATAGAAAAAACAGTGTGCCATAAAGTAGGTAGAGAATGTATAGCACAGAAGCTACTTTGAACTAGTTGTCTATGATGTGGATTATTTTAGCGTGAACAAAGATTGTATTTGTAAAACTAACTGACTCTAAAGTGATTTATTCAAGATGTGCTTCATATTTCCACACCGGAAATGAGCCTCCATTAACAACAATACATCAATTTAGCCATACAGGCAAATTCTCTGAGGACATGTGAAATTAGGAGTTTTGATTATATAAGAGGTTCTTATAAATTGAGGTCATGTGCCCCATAAACAATGGGGAGTGAGCTTAAATTTCTTCCTTCAACTAGTTATCTTAGATTTCTTCAGCTTTTCTTAGCTTTCCTTGCCACCCACCTATTCCATAGCATTGTCTATCCCTAGTCTTCCAGACCTTTATGCGTATGCAATCTCTCCTCATATATATATGTGTAAATATATATATTTATCTCTTTGTCTGTGTCTCTGTGTGTATGTGTTCGTGTATTCTTACTGAGTTTTGAGATTTTAGCTACAAACCATTTGTGCTTAAATGATGGCGTATTTAAGCTGACGTATCCAGTGGTGTCAGCCAGAGAACTCCAGGGACATCTTTTTCTGGGAGAGGTCATCTTCTATCTCAGGCTGATGAAAGCTGTTACTCCAACTTCTTCAGTATGTCAGATTTTTTTATTTTAAAGGTCCAGGGACATTTTTGTAAGCCAGTCACTCCTTTCTCCCCCACTGTCCTTTAGGCATTTCCTTTTCCTTTATTTTTTATTTTATTTTATTTTAGTAAAATGAGACTGTGACAACTCAAATCTTATTCCAGGTACCAAACAGATCCCTGTAACATGACATGTTTTTGCATTGCTAGCCAGCAACAATGACATTTTTCTGTCCAACAGGAGGTGTTCTAATGATACACAGCAGTAGCACTAGTTGGAGTATAAGCGGTAGCCAATGTAGCATCAGCCCAGTCACTTTAAATTAAGTTTGGGTGATGAATCAGTAGAACTGTGGGGTTTATGAGCCTGAGACACAAAAGAGTTTATGTGACCACTTCTCCCTTTGACTTTTCTTTCCTTTTTCTATTACATTTGACTTTTTAAATCCAACCATGATACACATGGTTAACTTAAGGTTTCTGGATGGCAAGATGGGATAAAGAAAAGATACAAAAATGTGTGGAAAAATGGAACTTACAAGCCTGACTGGGTAGTTGGTGGCTGAAGCTCAGTGGTAAATGAAGATTCAGATACAGGAGCTACTCAGAGTTTCATTGTTCCCAGAAAAGCACTTGGYTTGCCTAATGCTCAGTATCCTGGGAAAGAAACATGAGATTAACATCTTCTTAAAGGAACAGCACTCTCTGAGACATCACCTTTATTTCTGTTAAACTTGTTAAGAATATGTCAGGAGGGTCTTGCAGTAATTTTGGTAGAACTGAAAATATAGTTGCATTATTTTATTTGAAGAAGAAAAAAAAAAAGAACAAACACAAATTTTAATTTACCATGATCATTTACTATGCTAGAAAAAACAGGTACAAAATCCTACTGGAGGATAACCTACATTATAGTATATAAAATAATACTGTGCACTTCTGCAATACGTTCCACTCAAAGATCATCAAAAAGTCATAAAAGGTATATATATGCAACACAGTGTTCTAGAGCATAGAAACGTTTTTTTTTGTCCCAATTTACAGATGAGGTGACATAAATTAATAGTTTAATGTCATAAAAGGATTTTGCTGGAACAGGAATAAAACTTGGATCTCTAGAGAACAGGCTTTACCAGGATAACCAGATTTTCTCTTCTTGGACCTCTTCTCTCTTACTAGTGAGAGCGTTTCAGAAGTGTATGAGTTACATTATCACGATATACCAATCTTTTCTATTATTTAGATTAACACAGTTCATTTAGAGGTGTTTTTTTTTATTTATATAACGTTTTTCTGTGATATGTCTTTTTACTTGTAAAGCAAAAATAAACAAAATAAACCCTCTCATTTATAACTAGGGTTATGTTATTGCCACTGTTCTTGCACACAGAGATCAAATGTATTAACCTGTAAGTAGGACAAGGAGGCAACTGAAGCATCTCCCTAGAACAAAAGGATATAAAAACAGTGGCATTTTGCTAGCCTGTTTCCACCAGACTTACAAGCACCTCACTTGTACTAGCTAGCTACCCAGATCCAATATTCTCTATCAGTGAGTACACTGATGTGGATCCTCCAGAGATGACAGTTTGGCTTTTCAAATGAAAAACACACGTGTATTTGAGCTTTAAAAGCCTTGCATAAAACTGTTAATTGCCTCAGGATGAGGGATTAATGCGTTTTGGAAACATACCTTTTCCATCAGATCAGTTCTTAATGACTAATATGAGTCAAAATAATAATAATAAAAAAACCTGTTATTTACTTAAAACATGTGTTTCTATTAAAACTCTAAGAAGCACTCATGAGGAAGATAATTATGGTACTATCTGTGTTGTGGAGCTTTACCCTTAAATTATTGTTATTCAGTCATTTCAACAAAAAAATGACCAAGAGTCGTTCCTATGCAGTACAAGGAATACAGTTCTCTGTTGGTTTATTAAGAGCTCACAAGTCAAGCTTCCCATACAGAAATACTACAAGCAATTAGATTAACTATAAGAAAACAATAAAAAAATAACACCATTGAAAAGTTTCTAAATTGCAGGGTTTATTCTATTTAGAAGCAATTATGCTTAGTTCCTTGTTCCACAGGAATATCTGACTAATTCTATATTATTTCCATTCCAAAGGAATGAGGACATTTAGCTTTATGACTCTTACAGAAGAATAAGGTGGAATACTACATTTTAGAAACACAAAAACATATAGAAAAGGAAAGTTCACCAATCCCATTAAGTTAAAAAAATTTAGGAAATATTTCTGTAGTCATGCATTTAAGCCTGATATTCTCAGTCTTTCCTGAAGATGATGCAGTACAAAGGACTTCTATAATATAAACCTAAAGATTACTTCAGGGCTTGACCAATTACAAACAAAATTTGAGCTCTCACCTTTTATTGTAATAAAGAGTTTTACTTTGTAATATATTCGTAGGAATCTGGGCATATTTACATGCAGACACATCTACATTTACATGTGTACTTATAATTGTAACACACTTGAGGAAGGAAAGCTGATTAAAAAAAAACTTTATGCTACAAAAAGAATGCTAAGAATATGCAACTAGTGATGTAGTGTGCATATAATAAATATTTCACCACCATGTTATATTTTTAGATGACCAGTTTTCATTCTAGTTTAATACCACAAATCTAGGATCTTCACTTTCATATTTACTTTATCTGGTAAACACCAGGAGTTCGCGAGGTATTTGTACTCATTTTCTCCGCACATTAGCTTACTGTGAAAGCATTTATATAATACTCCATGTATCTACTCATTCTGTGTGTAGACTCTAATCCAAATTGGCAAGGATATTATGAGTAAATAGTCCCACATATTTTAAGAGACTCCAAATTCTGGTTAAAACTTGTTAAATAGCTTAATATTAATTTAAGCCTAAGAAAGAAGCAATTTCTCCCCAATGTAGTGCGAAAAAAATCTGAAGTGAAGTATTAGTGAAATGAACAGTCCATAAACATTGAAAATAACCTCATTTTCATGTCTGCTCACTTTTCCAACTATTTGCAAATAATAATATTAGGTAACTACTACTCAAATTTGCCATCTAAGAAAAAGTATTTTAGTGTATACAAGGGAAAAACATCTCAGAAATAATTATGTGCAATTATTGAGCATTAAAAACCTGCTAAACAAAACCAGAAAAATCTGAGCCTGGCAAGAAGGAATATGGGTTTTTTTTCCTAAAACATCCAAAGATATATTTAAATGCTAAGTCATTCTAAGTACAAAAGCAGTAAGTCTGAAAATCATCTTAATGTTAGGATCTACCATAAGAAACATTAGTTTTTTTATTGATGCAATCTTGTCACATTTCCATGAGTTTTGAAGACAGAGGAAACCAATACTTCAGCTTTGTTAATAATAGCCAGTAATTAAGATTTAGATACATACATCACCAGGACATTTACCTCATCAATTTATTAGTTGAACTTCTCTGAAAAGTAAAAGGTAGCTTACTGGAGACAAAACTCTCTGTTGCCCCATTTCCTCAGTGACTCTCTCACTTTAAGCCCTTAAACACTACAATCCTGTTTTTTCTTCTCCTGTCTTTTTCCACAATTCACTGCATTAAGTTTTTTTTCATGTCTCACGACTATCCAGAAACATTTTTTATTACTTTGACACATAGACTGCACATTTACTGCCTTGTTTAGTATTTGAACAAAGAATCTCAGAACAATCTTGACCTGATATATTGGAACTGCAATAGAATGATTTTAGAATTATGCAACTTCTCCTTCTTTTAACCAGGGAAACAAACTGCAAAATAAAATTATATTTCAGACTTGCTTTGTATGTTACAGTGGGTATGCTCCCATAAAGTAACAAGTGATGTAGCCTACAGAAAAAACATCAGGTCTTCATACAGTACCAAAGCATATCATCAGTATAGTACAGCCAGAATTAAGGATGTTAATTCAGAATCAGGGATGTTAATGACCAGTCATCAGCAGTATAATATAGTCTTTTGCTAGTTTCAGGAAATGGCTTACAAAGTTTTAAATTCTTTTCTGCTTATGGCTTGAATTGGATGGGTAGGCAGTGTAGCAAAGTATACCCAGGTTAACATTTTTTGTAATAAGTAGAATATATTCAAAGAGGTAAAGTATGCTGTTGTATTTTCTGGAAAATTTGTACTTTTACAGCTGTCACTGCTGCTGTAATAGCAACAAAAAAAAGAATTATCTCAAGCTTTGAGCACATTCCTTATTTCTATTTTATATGGACTCAAAACTTAGCCGTGTAACTCAGAAAATCTAGGTTATCAGCTTTATAAAATAGCAAACATTTTGAGTAGGCACCCACTGAAACAACACAGTGACTTACAATTGAAAATCTTCACAAMCTGGTTCTGAAGGAACAAAAGTTCTGTATTCTTCCTTCCACCCACCCCCCTTTATTACCAGTGTTGTCTTATTCAAACACATTTTCTGTTTCTAGGGTGTTGGGTTTTTTCCCTTCTACACATGAAAAATGTCAGAAGAAAGAATCGTCACTTGCAGGTTTCTTCAACTAAATGAAGATGTCTTTTAGATATTTGATTTTCATCGTCATTAAAAAGATAGAAGAAAATACCATTTATTACATGGCTCACATGGATATATACATTCATGTTGAAGCAATCCAGCCTTAAAGATACCAATTTTCTGAATTTTCTGGCCAAAACCAGACCAAGGAGGAAATCAAAACACCAAATTGCTGAATTTCAAGCCCTTACTGTTTCACAGGAGATCAGAACTTTCTTATTCCAAACAAGGGTCCTAACCATGTGGCTGGTTAGTTATTTGGCTACACTTTAACAGATTGCATGTGAGGGTGTTGTGTTTCATTTTTGAAGAAAGGACAGAGAAAGAGATTTTGCTTTCGTTTTTGCTTTTATGGAATCAAAACTAGAAGAAAAAAAACAAAAACAAAACCTAAAAAACACCAACAAACCATTTAGGGTTTGTTTTGGGGTTTGGTTGGTGGTTTTTTGTTTGTTTGTTTTTTAGGGAATAAACTTTACAATTATTCACAAGGTCTATTTCCTTTGGTAATTTCTCTTATTAACTCATCACAGGCAGCCTTATGACAGTGTTTCATCTCTGTATCTCAGTTACTTTAATTTCTCACTAATTATGCCTCCACATCCAATGTTGTTGTAAGTACTTTTGGATAGGGACAGCCTTACACCTTTTTCTCAGCACAAGTGTCTCCTGTTTAGGAGTTATGTGTTTTTGTGACACAGCAGCACTGTGAAAGGTAACCAGTCTTAGGGACTTGCAGTAGAGGATTCAATAACGTTGTAGTCTATATTGCAAATGTGCTTAACCTCGTTGTTCTAGTATAATTCCTCTATATACTGAACAAAGAACTCAAGGCACTGTGTTTACTATGGTAAAATCCTTTGGTTTTCCAAGTCAACACACCGTATACATCATATGCAGCATGACAGCTATGGCTAGAAGTCATGAATGACAATCAGGTTAGTGCTATTCTATTGCATGAGCCACACAGTGCATTAAATGAATATTTTTATAATCTTTTAAAAATGTGTAAATTATTTCCAAGTTACTGTTATAGCTTTTTTTCCACGAGTATCAAAACAAAATTACAGGCAGTGATATTGAACACATGGATATCAAGGAAATTGGTTTCCATGGGAACCTTATCCACATGACAGTTTTCAAATGCTTTTCCGCTTTCCAGGTGACATTTCAGTAATTCTAACGGTATTAAAATTGCAAGAGGACATGAAATATATGACATAAAATGATTTGTTTGTGCGCATATGTGGACAGAACCTAAGCAAACAGCATATTGAGTGAACAGCTTTTTCAATTCTATGGCTGTGACAGTTTGCTTGTCTATTGTAAACTATTCCCAAATATCTCATTTTGGGACAAATCCGAATATCATTTGTTCTGCATCTAAGTTTTAAGCACAGATACACTTTTAGAAGAAAGAAAATTAGTTTCAGCATAATGCATAATAAGTTCACTATATATTAAGGGACTGCTTCATTATGAAGCATTCAAATCCAAAACCAATTTTCTTCCTGCAGGAGGAGGCTACATTAAGAGTGCTGCAGACTAATTGAGATAGCAACATGGCAACAAAGCTGGAAATCTGTATGAAAACGCGGTAACTGGTGAACCCTGCTGCCTTGATTAGCACATTAATTACAAAGCAGGTGTTAGCGGACTGTGTTAATGGGCTGCATAAAAGGTCAAGAGGACTTAGCTATCATTTTTTCCTCATCAGATTATTGAATATTTATTTCACAGCTCTTCTGATTTGAGTACATCTGAGGAGGATTGGTTACCTCTGTAAAGCAAAGCCACTTTTTCCTTTTTCCCTCCCCTTCTTCTTCATTTTACGTGTGTCAGACAAGAGGTAGTTTTGAATGAAAGTATGTAGTACCTTGTCAAAATGAAACTGTTTAACAAAAAACAGGGACTAATACCCAAGGGGTACACTGCATTTATGTTAAAATCCTACTAACACGTGTTTATCTGGCCTGATTGTACATCTCACTGTGTGTCTCTGTAGCAAAGGGGACAGTGTAACAGGGAGCAATTAATCCTGAGATTAGGAATATGACTTTTTATTTTTTTTTCCTGGGATAGGTACTTAATGGGCCTGTTATTTCTCTTTCATTTTAGGGAAAGCTACAATTTTCAGATCCAAATGTTGAAGTTAATGTCATCACTGAGGAGAAAGAGCTGCCTCCCCTTTACTCCTCTTTAAGATTTGGAAGGCGTGACTGCTTCTGGCTTGAAGACAATGGCCTCTCCAAAAAAGAAAAGTGTTTGAACAATTTTTTAAACAAAAGAGATAAGCGCAATGTTTGCTGGAAAATTAAGTTAGTCATCATCTTTCATTTCTTATATATAATGGGCCAAATATTTCCACAGTACAGTAAAATATAGGGAAATTAACAAAGGAGGTACAGAAGATGATTGTAATAAATGGAAGCAAAAGTTGGGGAAGTTCAACAGAGTCAGAGAAAAGCAACCAACTCACAAAAAAATGTAAGGCTTTATTGGAATATATAATTACTTGGAACACAAGATTGATATTATCAGAGAACATCAATGATCTAAATCTAATTACTTCAGAACAATAATTTCAGAGTCAATTTCTAAACATTTCAGAAAAAAAGCTCTTTTTGCTTACTTACACTGCTCATATCTGTCTGTAAATCCTGACAATGAGGAAATCCATTAAAGATCATGTTCTGATTAGATCGTTCTAATTTACCTTCATGGATGTCAGTGAGCGAATACATGTCTTGTGTTCAGGTCTCTTCACAGCGCTTGCTAAAGCAGAGCTGTAGAATTTGTAAAATTTGAACAGATCCTCTCTAGCATTTTTCCAGTCCTATCATTTCATGAAATCTTTATTGCAAGTTCCTTATAGATATTTAAACAAATACTCACCTCCTGAGTCACAAATTATTCTGGTCTCTCCTCTTCAAAGACATCATTTGAATATTGCTATTGCTGATCTCTAGACATAGAAGAATGCACCACCAAGCAGAATTTTGTCTTTCTTCAGTAGATTGCATGCTTGGTGTTGTGTCCTTCCACAGAAATACTGAAACAACAACAAACATAGGCACAGATGAGACACATCTTCGACATAGGAACTCCTCTCATGTGCTCTGGAAGCTGCAGTTTGGTTTGTGTTGAGGGCTATTCCAGTTGAAGGAACTGTTTTTGCCACTTTCCCACATCAGAATATCATGTGTGAATGCAGAATCCTGTGAAAATTCCTGCCGATGAGGAAGAAAAAATAAGTATTTAAGAACAGCAAATAGTTGTGACTACCTTTCCTACACAGTAGCTACTTAGTGTGGAAGGTAAACAGAAGCAACTCTTTCACACAGGATATCCCAACCTACAAGGCACTAAAATTGCAGTCAAGGTGACTAATGCAGTTGACTGAAGATAGGTTACATGAACGTCATGGGAGAGGGAACTGAACACATCATTTGAAGAGAGGGCACTGAATAAAATAACTCTTACACATCTTTTAGCAGCAAACTCTAATGATGCACAGAGGGCAATCCGCAGCTGGAGGAGGCTTTCACAGGACGTGTTTGCAGAGAGACATCTTTGGTGCAACCTCTCACAATGCACAGAAGAAATAAGCTGCACAAACACAGTCCTTGTTCTTGTTCTTGTCTGCAACAAATGGGATCCCTGATCTTACTGGTCTGTTTACGTTTGATCACTGGATATTGCATGTACATCCTATATAGGAAACTGCCTTCTTATGAGGGTATAAATTTAAATAAAATGTGTCCTGCATTCATAAGTGCTAGACAGCAACTTGGTGGTTTATTATATATGTATAAGTAGAAAAGATTTCTGATTCATTAATATGAAGATCTCTTTACATAGCAATAAGCCATGTATTTTTTCTCATTCTACAAGCCTGCTATTAATGTTTTGTTATGTTTCTTTACAGATAATTTTTGGTAGCTTCAGAAAGACCTTAATCCATTCAGGGTGTATCTTTTCCAACCCTTAAAGAATTCTTTTTTGTAAGACAACACTATTATTGTACTGATAGCTGTTCTTTTAAAATTTGTGCATTCAGATTTCTTATCTGAACTACTGTCTTCCTGAGAACAGTTTACAGGACAAACAGATAAAAGTGCTAATAACTATTCCAACTCGATTACCTTTCAAAAAGTGAAACACACTTCAAATTTAAGTAAAGGTGGTGGGACAATAAGTGATCAAACTGCCTGAGGACAGTTTTCTAGACTCCATGCCCTTTTCAGACAAACCTTGGAAGTGTTTCTTTTTCTTAGAAAGGGAAGTAAACTTGAATCTGGAACCAGATTAATTTAATCTGCAACCAGATTCCGGCCTTTTAAAAGAACACATAACCAGTCATGTAATAGCTTCATTTTTTTTCAGTGTGTCCAAACATCCATGGCTTACATTCTCAGTGGTTTTAAGGGATCTAATTTCCACTAATTTCAATAAGAGTTATCTTGCTAAATATTTACTGAGGCTCTGAAAAACATCTAATCAAATTTCTGTCTCCAATTGTTTTTCCATGGGCCTGATAAATCACATAAAACGTCTGTTCTGTAAAAGTCAAGATGCTATACACAGTCAACCTTTACTTTGATTCCAAAAAAGGTGACACTAAAAAGCCAGCCATATACTCTTCTGTAAAATCCAAATTTGGCTATGTTATGGTACACAAATTATTCCTAAGCTATAACTGTTGATTTATTTCAGAATACCTATTTCTGTCATCTCTTATTACATTTCAGGGGGAAAAAAATTTTGATTTTGTTCTTCCAAAAGGAAATTCTGAAACTCTATACACTTTTGTCGTGGTTTAAGCCCAGCYGGCAACTAAGCACCACACAGCCGCTCGCTCACTCTCCCCCGGGTGGGACAGGGGAGAGAATCGGAAGGGTAAAAGTGAGAAAACTCGTGGGTTGAGATAAAAACAGTTTAATAGGGAAAGCAAAAGCCGCGCACGCAAGCAAAGCAAAGCAAGGAATTCATTCACTGCTTCCCATGGGCAGGCAGGTGTTCAGCCATCTCCAGGAAAGCAGGGCTCCAWCACGCGTAACGGTTACTTGGGAAGACAAACGCCATCACCCCGAATGTCCCCCACTTCCTTCTTCTTCCCCCAGCCTTATATACTGAGCATGACAWMACATGGTATGGAATACCCCRTTGGCCAGCTGGCCTAGCTGTCCCGGCTATGCTCCCTCCCAGCTTCTTGTGCACCTCACAGAGCATGTGAGCTGAAAAGTCCTTGAGAAAGTAGACTACCTAGCAACAACTAAAAACATCAGCGTGTCATCAACATTCTTCTT
>JASVER010000023.1:8727107-8756319 GCA_030449065.1 Oceanodroma leucorhoa | reverse complement strand
GTCCCCCACTTCCTTCTTCTTCCCCCAGCCTTATATACTGAGCATGACATCACATGGTATGGAATACCCCATTGGCCAGCTGGCCTAGCTGTCCCGGCTATGCTCCCTCCCAGCTTCTTGTGCACCTCACAGAGCATGTGAGCTGAAAAGTCCTTGAGAAAGTAGACTACCTAGCAACAACTAAAAACATCAGCGTGTCATCAACATTCTTCTTGCACTAAATCCAAAACATAGCACTATACCAACTACTAGAAAGAAAATTAATTCCACCCCAGCCAAAACCAGGACAACTTTTTTATTGTTTTCTAACAGAAATACTTCACCCTAGGCTACATTTTCTTTAATTTCAGAAGAACCATTGAAGACACTTACCATTTGAGGGTTAGGGAAAGGGGAGCCAGGGAGAGAGGAATACTTTTATTGAGTGACTGATACCTACTGTGGCAAACAAGTCAACATGGGCTTCCTCTGAATTCAAAGGAGAGAAGTAGGTTTTATGAGTTGATAGAATTACAGAATCACAGAATGGCTGAGGTTGAAGGGACCACTGGAGGTTATCTGGTCCAAACCCTCTGCTCAAGCAGGGACACCTAGAGCTGGTTGCCCAGATGATTTTTGAATATCTCCAAGGATGGAGACTCCACAACCCTCTAGGCAACCTGTTCCAGTACTTAGTCACCCTCACAATGAAAAGGTATTTCCTTAGGTTACCCACAAAAGGAAATTTTTCCCTTACACTAATGATACAGGAAGTCTTGGATGATTAGAAACTAAAGTTGAACACCCAAAGCTGAGCTGTGTGTGAACATCATATATATCTGTGAAAGAACTCACCTATGATCTACCACAAACAACCAAATAAGTGAGACTGCCATAACTAATTCCAGACCAAGACTGAGGACTTGTAAAGCTACATAAGCATTGGCAAACTGATTCATAATCCTACTGGTGCAATATGGCAGTCCTTAGAAATTAATATCTTCTGAGAAAGCAATCACAGATTATTTCCTCATACTGGACTGTACATAGTAGTCTTGAATATTTCATTACTCACTATATGGAAGATTGTTATTTTTAAAATTCTGTTGTGTAAGTGTATATTTTAAATGCTTGAGACATCTGCTTATCAGTTTATCAGCTTCCTGCAATGGGAAGTAGCTTTGTGACCCTTGCAGTTATGTCATCAGGGTCACAATTTAATAGTGCTATAAACTGTCTTCCTCATTA
This sequence comes from Oceanodroma leucorhoa, assembly GCA_030449065.1. Lineage (NCBI taxonomy): Eukaryota > Metazoa > Chordata > Aves > Procellariiformes > Oceanodroma > Oceanodroma leucorhoa. The sequence goes on along the minus strand of JASVER010000023.1, from coordinate 8,755,092 downwards.
GAAAAAAAAAACATAATTTTAAATTATTTGAAATTTCACAATTGGAAATTATGCCTATAACCATTGGGGCCTGATGTGTTTCATTGTCAAGTTTTGAATTATTTAAAATTAAATTCGAGCTAAACTGCCATTGAACCATACCTTTGTGGATCTTGGTACTATCAGGTTTGTAAAATGTGTCATTCTGAGTTTCCCAAATAAATCTGCATTTTGAGTTTATTCCAAAATCAGCTAGCATTCTTACAGTTACAGCTGTGGGCATGAATGTTTGATATACACAGCATATATGCACAGACATTACCCTATTCTTGTACTTGTTCCTTTCTGCGCAATTTGTAAAAAAAAAAAATCACTTTCAAAGCAACTGTTTCCCCCAGTGCATTCTCTCTTGTTCTATCTCACCTGCCTTACTACCACTGCCTGGTACTAAGTGAGTTTGTCAAGGTCTCTTTGGTATCCAGTTTGATTGCACAGAAGCACTTGTTCCTTTTCAGTGCCGAACCAGGTCAACTGCAGAACAGCAGCAGAGTGATTGTGTGATTGACAAGCCTGCCTTTGGGACAGCAGCAGACATGAAAGTACATTGGTAGAGGAGGCTTCAATTAATTTGATAGAGAAGCAGCACAAGCTTTGTCATCAAAAAGAACTGAGGGGTCACGCAATTTTATGACATGAATCTTAAGAAATAACCAGATAAATATGTGCAATCTCAGAACCAATCTTTGGAAATCAGTCTGACATAAATTATCTGTAAGAAATGCTGATCAGGGAAGTATTTTGCTTCAAGCTCGCTCCTACAGCATTTATCCCTAGGGATTTATTTATGATGGTCTTAAGAAACTGCTCAGACAATGTTGGAACACCAACTAGAGTTACAGAAAAGTTGAAGCCATTTCGGCACTTAGAGAGCAAGTTTGTTATTTACTTCAAAAGGTGAAAAAGGGCCATGCTGCCGTAAACCAATCCCTAGTGCTTTACATAAACAACATTTACACTTATAATCTGAGTCATCTACTGGCTCAGTAATTCTAATATCAAGGATGTGGCAAGCTTAAGGGTAGTTCTACAGTACTGTCTTTGTAGCAAAGACAACCACATACTAGCTTTAATTTGTGCACTGGATTGTAGCCTAGTCAGAGCAGATGAAACTATATGTTCAGGTATTTTTTAATTTTCTGAGGGATTTCCAAAATCCAGCCCGTCTTTTCCTTTGCCATTATCCTGCAACTATTTAAACTAATTTCAGCCTGTGTTGTAATATGTCCATACAACCCTGAACACAGATAGACCTGTGGCTACCCTGACACACTGTTTTCAGAACTCATTAGGTCTGATTTCACACTGCAGTGATGATGGCTGAACGTCAAGGTGGAAGTAAGCAATATTTTATACAGCATTCTGATATATGTTGAGGTGTGTAGGTTTAAAAGGCAGGCTTGATTTGAAATTATGTGTATCTCGTATCTTCTTATATAGTAGTGCCTATCTCTGTGAAAACTACACATTGTTTCCATGAAAAGTATTGGTATTAGAACTCGGAAAATAATTAGTAAAGTAACCTAAGACTGTACAACTTTGCCCGCATTAGTAGGTGCAATGACAATGTTTTTGAGTGCTGTCAGTGACAGACTTCAACCATTCAGGCAGATGAAAATCAAAACATTGTGAAAAAAAATGCCTCAGTTCCAGTGTCTTTTAAACAGGGATCACGCACTTCAAAGCATATCTAGTAAATAGAACAGAGCAAATCTAGATAATTAAAATAATAGATTCTCAATTTTCAAATACCTTGAGAGTCTTTCAAAAACTAATGATAATTTGAGGTTAAAGAACTGTTCAATATCTTGGACTACTAATTTGATTTCCTCATGTATTAAATATTTGTCTATCTCATATACTTCCAACCTATATCCATCTAGGTTATATATATATATTTTTTGGGGGGGGAGGGTAAGCTTGACTCTTCTAACAGTTTTAATTCTTTATTTTAACTTCCTGGGTGTGACAAGTTTATTAGCTGGAATAACACATTATGACAAAAGATAACTCACTAATTTTTAAAATTCTGGTATGAGAGACAGTTTTGGAAATGCCCTGTACAGGTTAGTGAATTAACAATGGACACAATTTAAATGCTTTGGAATCTATTTTTTGACTGTTGTCACTTTTGCAAACAAATAGAGGTCCTTATTATATGATCCAATTCAAACTGATACATCTCCATGCTCCTACTCAGCTTCACGTGCCAAACAACCTACTGTTCTGAGCACAGAAGCACAATCACTGGGAAAGTACATTATATTTTACAGTCTGAAGTGAGTGACTGAGATCACTGGCACCAATAAAAATGCTTGACAAAGTCTAATCTTCCTCCCTCTCCTCTTTCAAAAAGATATTTAAAGTTGGAATAGACCTTTTCTTGAATTTCACGTAAGATTAGCACTGGCTTCCTGGGGAGAAACTGGAAAAGTCAGAACAGAGGTAGAAGTAAACCCCACAAACTCCTCAGCCCAAACATCTCTTACGAAGCTCGTTAGAGCTCTTGCACACAATTCCTGCTAGGTGATTGCATCTCCTGGTCCCATGCATCAGGCAGAATACCTCGCAAAAGCTCAAAGGTGTACATTAAGTCAAACATTAGCCAAAGACCTCTGTCTTTGATGTGAAGTTCTGTGACCCTTAGTATGAATTTTGCACACCGTCCTGTCGGTACTTCGGTACTTGCTTGCTTCGCAGTGAATGTGGCATATCGCTGCCTTGGCTATTGTCCCATTTAAGACCCACCCAAAGTCCACTGAAATCTTTATTTTGACTTGAAGTCATAATTTAAATTCTTTAGCTATTCATAAGAAGAAGTCCAAAGTAAATATAGAAAAAGTGACAACAAGTAAATTAGTGACATCTGATCTGATTAAATACTGAGCTTGAACTTTAGTTACTGGGGATCTCTGCTTCTAAGGTAGTTACACAGGATCTGTTAGAAGGAGTAAAATTGTAGATCTTTAATAGAAAATAAATATGCCTTCTGTAATCTACATTTCTGAATTTACACAAAGAGAAAAAAAATCATAAAACTGCTTATCAGCCATAATGCTCCAAGGTTTTAAAATTTCAGGTGTTGTTTCCAGATTAATAAACTAGGTAGGAAGGCAAAAATGCTTAAGGCATGGATTCCAGATCCCTTTAATAAACAAGTATGAATCTCAGTTGAAGGTTAATTTACATTTATGTATGATTTTTAAGTGCATGGAACCTGAAAATTATCATAAATTACCGTGTGGACGTACAGATGTTGGAGAAAGGAATATCTGAGTACATGTTTCTGTGTATAAATATACACGTAAATGTCCTTTGAATCTTGAAATTCCTCAAAGTCTGTGTCAAGTTTCTGTTAGTACAAAGTATAGTACAGTAAATTATCTTGAATATTTATGAAGTTAGAGTAAGATTTCAGAATCACTCAAAACTGGTCCAGAGTTCTTCAAACTCAAGTCAGATACTGAGTTCAGTGGGACAAGCATGAGTCCAATATTGACAAAGTTGGAAAATTCCTGCAGTAAATATTTTGGGCAAAGTCTTATAAGAAATGTATACTTATTCATTTTGTTGTTTCATACTCTTAAAATTAAAGAGAGAAGTCTGTACAGTTAAGCATACATTCAGGATTTTAATTCTTTGCTGCCACAAAAACCTGGGAAACCACAGCAACCATTCATTTCAATGTGGAGTCTAGAGAGTAAGTACTAAGGACAGCTTTACTAGATTTTGCTTGCAATGAGTTAGATACCTTGAATACAGCTACTTGTATTCTTCTGTAAATCCACTGGCTTTATATTCTTCTCAGGAATGTCCTGTACTTCAACTCTTGATAATTTCATTGTATGCACCCATTTAGAGGGTTTTCGAAAATACTTTTTCTAATATACTTTGACTTTCATTAAATAATTGATTTTTATATATGGTAAATTACATTCTCCTGCAACAAAATATTTCAGAAATTATTATAAATTAAACCAGCAAGATCTTTGAACATTTAAATATCCTGTACGAACTCTCTGAAGCCCTCTAGATTTCAAGAGATTCCAATGCATAAGAAAGAGAATTAAAAGTCTGGTATAAATTCCACTGAAGCTTTTTTAAACAGATATATGTATATATGTTATATGGTATAAATAGATAGATATATGAAATACTTATTTCAATAAAATAAGTATTGCTGCACATGGTAAGAACCATTCTGTAACTTTAGGCTTTCATCCTTTCCAAGCTTGTATGTGTGTTTACATTTAAAAAGACGATTTTATTTGACTTTGTTACGAACTTGTATGGATTAAATACAACACTGTTTGACTAGTTAGAATGATCCAATCTACCACAAAATTTCTGATTTTTGAAAAAAATATAAATTCCCCAAGTAAACTTTCTGTTCTATCTCATAGTGGCAGATTTTAGGGTATGAGTGTTGCACTCAGTGTTAAACTGCACTGTCTCATCCCATTTACCAGTCAACGTAGAGTTTGTACGTAAAGACTTTGCTGGATCCCCAGAAGACAGCGGTGGTTTACTTCCTGTCAAAACCAGCAACTCTCACATAGGCAAACAGGCTTACAATCAAATACATGAACCATGAAGAATAAATCGTAGAATCAGAATCATATAATTATAGAATCATAGAATAGTTTGAGTTGGAAGGGACCTTTAAAGATTACCCATTCCAACCCCCTGCCATGGGCAGGAACATCTTGGCCAATATGGCCATTCTGGGAAACAAATACAAATGCCATTTAGACTGAGTAGCTGTGGGTCCAAAAAACTCCCAAAACATGATAAATTTTGAAAAATGAAAATTTTTACATGATCCAGAAATGTTGCTTGGTGGCTAGCTCTCTTTAGCCATTTTACGTCAGGACTACTGCTATGTTGGGCACCCAGTCCAAGAACTCAGAAAATATCCCCACAATATATGAGACATACTCAATATAGAGTATATGTCTTTAGTGGTGAAGGACAATATTCCTTCAAATTCAACATGCAATTATACTTTTATTTTTTACCTGAACTCCATTTCAAGATCTCGTCTGAGTCCTTTTTATTTGTGCCATTTGCCTCCAGGCATGTTTAAAAGTAGGTTGTGAATAATTTTTACCTATTATGCATTTGTTAATACATAAAAAATATCTTTGTTAAGTGGATCTCATGCTTAACTGTTTTCAGTTCATTAACTGAAAAATAATAAACTTAACTTTTTCAAAAACTTTGTACATTTTTAGTTAGTTTTTTGCAGTGCAGTTTTTTTGTCCTTTGCCATTGGGAGTGAAGCCTGCTGAAGGCAGACTGAATGAAAGTTATTTTGACACCTTTGCTGAAAGAACTTTAAGATGTTTTTTGTCAGCTGCAATTATATTGTTGGGTAATGAATCCAAAAAGAATGGTCTCATTAGTAAGTGTTTCAGTAAAATCTGCCATCCATTGTGACAAGATATATTAGATGTTTTAAATTCTCTTGCAGTCAATGATAGCTTTTGTATATATAAAAATATATTTTCCCCATGCATGCCAAAAATCCCTCACATTTTAGTTTAGATCATCACAATATACATTAGCAATTATCAGTTTAACTCTCAGAGATAATTTGTTTCATATGATTACAGTGACAATGTGATTTCTGTAGAATGGAAGAAACTTATTGACATGAATACCAAATACAGCTGTTTGTGTGTTTCATATCTATGTAGAAAAAGTATAGCAAGTGTAAAACAATTCCTATTATCTTTATCTTACTCCAATTACTTTTACATACCCACGCTTGGCCATATGAGTTAGCTTGTGCTGACCCTCCGCATTTCTGTTATCTGATCCACCTAGCCTGTTTAAAGCGTAGATGTACCCCCATGATGTCTCAAGAGTGATTTCTGTGAAATAATTTGATCTTATGCAGATGATGTATCTTTGATATAAATTAATTGTAAGAGACGATAAGGAGTTTGTTGGACAGGATACAGAAGAAAGGTAGATAGATTTCTACCCTTCTTTAAAGTTACTTCCGGGAACAATGAATGGATGTCACCGAAGCAATGCAGGAGTCTGCATTTTCAGATCTGCACCATAGAAAACATGGAAAGTGCTGAACACAGTCAGTGAACCAGGAAGAACATTTTGGGGGTTTTTTAAGCTATGAGTATTCAGCATGCTACAAAAATCACTTAACACCTGGTGAGGCTGGCTCTTATGAGTTATTAAATGAATAACATTCTCCAAACTTCCTCATCTTAAATCTGTATGTGACTCAAAGCAACTGCTGCATTGCTGTACTAAGTTCCATTACAGTATGATTATTTGGAAATCTGCATTTGGAAACATTTACCAATAGTAGATACAAGATTGCAAATGACATGAAAGATACTCATTTGCCTTGAATATACTGTAAACATCTTAACATAGATTGCACTAAGTGCAGCAGTCAGTAACAATCAGCACATTGTTGGGAATGGTATCATACATCTTATCCCCCAGATCACACATTTTTTCAGCTGGATGAATGTACTTTCCACAGAGCAGCTGTGTGGCCCATGACTGTCCCAAAGTGTATGCACAGTACAAATGATTAAAGGAGTATCTTGTTCCCTGTAGAGTCCTGCTCATGCCACAGGTGGTCTGATAGCCATGGATAAAAAGAATTTGTCATCCTATCCCCTTTCATATAAAGATGAATCCCTAAAGGCTCCAGCAGGTTACATGTGGCTGGCTAATGGTTTAATCTATTGCTGATCCTTAGTAGTGCTTCGGGAGCAAACGAATGCCAGCAATTGCAGGTGACATACCCATAAAGGCCTCATGGGACACATCTTACCTGGCTTTGCCTGCTGCCTTCTGCCAGTTGGCCAGTCTATGTTGGGCAAAAGCTTCCATGACCTCAGACAGGTTGTCACAGTAAATCACCCATAGACAACCTGGATAATGACTGCATGGACAAGTGATGCAATCACCCCAAAGTGTCTTGACAATCCTGAACTGGATCTCAGAAGCTGAGGGCAGCATGACTCCAAAGAAGCAATAGTTATCATTGTCTTAACCGATAAGAAATGTTGGCAAGGGATGTGCTGTTTCTTGACAGCACCTTCCTGAAGAAAACTGCAAAGATAACCACTACATACTTGTATCATTAATATTAAGTTTAATCCTAATTTCTTAGAAGTACTGTCCTACCCATTCAGTTTGATGTTTCTAGCCAGTGGCAGCTGGAATGGCATCATGACAGAGACCAAGGAAGACCTATAAACAGTCCAAGATAGCCAAAGACTGTCAGCCAAAAGCATAGGCAGAATATACAGTTTTGATGACAGACATCAGGAGCAGCAGCAGTGGGCAGAATGTTATTGTGACACGTAACAGATGCTACCTCAATGCTGAGCTCATGTCAATTTTTTAAATGAGAGCCACTAGTGCAGTTGAACGTGGTGTTTGTGGTCTTGAAGGGTCTGGATGAAGATGCACATAGGGTATGTATCTAACCATAGATTGCTTTAAGAGTTATGAGTTGTAAATGTAACCACTGTTCCATGATGGAGGAATAGGCTACATCAATGCATATTTGAAATGCCCAATGTAATTTGGCTTAAGGAGCAGGGAGCAGTCCGTGGGATGGATGTTTAAAGCAGTACAAACATAGTTCCTGTGCCAGACTAAGCCTCCACTCTGTTTGGAATCCACATAAAATTTGACATTACCTGTTAAAAACCTCACAAAGTGTGTTTTGGTGAACAATCTTTTTCCTGCTTATGACAGCATCTGAGTTCATCAGTTGCTCTTCATTTCATTGGTAAATGTATTTAAAGAAAACATGTCTGAAACTAGTACCTTTATTGAATCTTGATGAAAAGAGAGTTGAGGTGGTCATGCTTCTTTCACAAGGTGCACTTTGTTGCACATATAATTTGAAAAGCTTTCCTGCTCAAAACTGCTTAGATGTATGTTACTTTGCTTTCAATTTCCTCTTCAGCTCTAGAAGATACATGACAAGCTTATATGCCAATACATGGCCTGGATACATAACAAGTTTCACTTTGCAACATGAATGATATGTATTTTTCTCCCACAGTCAGCCTACAAAATGCAAATGATGTCCCTTTTTGTGAAGTCTTTCAACCATTGAATTCCATCTACCTTCTTGTTCTCATTTGGAGTTTGTTGATCATAAGTGTCCTAAGAATATATCTACTGAATGTGAATAAGTCTATTATTCTGATTCTGGATCAGAACTCTCATAGTCTTCCAGTATATGTTTTCCACTTCACTTGTGATGTGTAAAAAATAACTACTTTAGGCAACCTTCTCAACCACCATCTCTCTGCTCACAATGCTGAGGACTCCATTTTCATTGCAGTGCTTTAAATGGCATATCTACACCTCATTTATTCTACCTATGCAATATATCATTATTTCTTTGTTGCTTCAAGCACTTGCTTTTCAATTTGGCCCTGCTCTGAAGACTTAGAATGTTGCACTGATTGAGTCAATGCAGTTCTTCTTTTTTTTTTTTTTTTTACATAGTACGCAGTAACAGAACTATCGTTAGTGAATCTTCAATATTTCATTCTTGTTGTGATTTTATACAATATGTAGAACTGGAATATGGCTAGACCAGGGAAGGTCCCAGAATAACATTACAGAAAACTCACATCCCTTGAAAATCCTATTCTTGGAAAAGAGGTATTCTCCAGAGGAAAGAACTCTTCTTCTTGCCAGGAAAGAAGAGAGCTTTGTTCTGTGCCAAGAGAATGCGCTGTCCTTGATAAACTTCCTCTTATATCACCTACACATAAATAATAACCTGCTTTGATTTTGAATTTATTTCTTTTGACAGACAACCCATGGGATTTGTGTGTGAAAATCTGGTAATAATTAATATCTTCAGTACTGATGTGTCATTTTGATTCATTTCCTTCCTCCCGTACTCAAGGGCTAACTTCATGCTTTCAGTATAGAGAATGTCTTTTCCTTCCCACATCCTGTCCTCCTATAGCCTGTAAGAGCTGGCTGGGTTTATAGTTATTACATCATGTTTGCTATTTCCAGAATCAATCAAGATGTGGTTTCATTTCCTGGCAGGCCATTTTATGGGAATTGTCATAATTGAAAACATAATGGATCTTTTTCTTTCTCTTCTTCTACTGCCACACACCCAAACAAAAAGATCTACCTCTTAGCGAGTCTATTTCCCCAGTAGTTATGATGACAGTAATGATTCCAGTGCATTTCTGATTCAGAGATTACAAAAACACTTGTGTTACATGTAATAAACCTGTACTTACTATTTGTTCCACAATCCCTGTTAAATATTATGAGTACATATATTCAGAGTCAGAAGCACAGCAAGAGAAAAATATGCTATGTCAGTCCTTGCAGAGGACCAGGCTGGGGTCAGCATGCCTAAACAATTCTGGATACCATTTTTTTCTATGCAGCTAGATCCCTGGCAGCTACTGAAGTCAGGATGCCAGAAAGAACTGGGGGAAGAAAACGAAAGCTCTTGCACTTGAAGTCACTATGCCTAGGGCTGGATTGAACCTAGAAAGGGGACCGGGTAGTGTCTAGCATACACTCTGATTGCTGAAGATCTCACTACAGCTTTGTCTGTGCATAAAACTCATTATTTACAAAGGGGAAAATAGGATTTTGGGGAGCAATTATGAGAGGCCTGGTATAGTGGAGATTTAGCACCTGCTCTGAGAGAAGTAAATTTTTTGGCCAGGGCAATCACAGAAATAGATGCTTAAAAATCTACCTGTGTTCACAGATCAGTTCGTATCAGCACAGGAAATGTGGTTAATACACTAACGTTTGATTTCCTTTGGAGAGGAAGCACCTTCTAAACTCCCCCTAAAGGAACAAAAACTTTGCTCCACCCATTCCACAAAGAAGTTGATGGTGAAACCATCCCATTTACTCAATCAAATTGTTACTGTTGAGTTCCAGCTACCAGAGGATCATTAAAATGTAAAATGAAGCATTACAGTGCCAGAGCCTCCATAAATCAGTGTCACATCAGAGAACACAGGACTGAAGTAAATTCCAAATTTGTGCTTCTTATGAGGTTTTAGGCTGCATTGCACAAGTATAACTTGACTTGATTATGAGTCCTCATCAAAACGGAGATGTAACACTCCAGTATGGAAATGTAGAAGCCTTCGTACGAGACTATAGTTTTTTTTAGGACCAGTACATATGTAGATAGAGCTATATATCTATATCTTATCTAGATCCCATATCTTTCTTTATATATAAGATATATATACGTGCACACATATACACATACATCCATATAAACAAACATATATGATCTAGATATAGATATAATGTAAATATATACACATATACTTTTTATACAATGAGAAATGGTTGTGTTGGCTAAAATACCTCATTGGCAGAATGTCCTATGGAATGGGTATGTTGCCACATAAAACTGTTTCTAGGACAATTATAATACATTTCAATATCAGGGCGAGGCATAAATCAACATACTTTACAGTTTTGTTTTTAAAGAATCTTCTGAAAACCCTCATATGTTGAGCTGGCTTTTAAGGTATACGAATGTGTTAAACAAATTGTGTTTCATTATTGAAAATGTTGTTGGTAATTCATGGTCCTTAGCAGAGCACACATATTCGTCCCGACAAACCCAAGCTGTTCTCATTATTGTTCATCACCTATGGAAGAATATGAACTAAACAAAATACACAGGTGACAAATCATGAGCATGAGGGACTCTGAAGATGCTTTTTATGTTTCATGAATGTTTCAATGTTTCTCCAACCTCCTGACAAGTTAAGTGTCAAAATTAAATTACCCCACTGAATTATACTGTGAATAAACTTGAAAAAAAAAGGTATGACACATCTGATCCATTTCAGGGTCAAATCCACAGGTAGTATAAAATATAATAATTTTATTGACCAAAACAGTGTCTCTATACGTTTATTCATTAACATGAATGTTTCATTAATCATAACCAGCTCCATAATCTCGATTATAGGGAAATATATAAATTTATATAGGTTAGCAAGATTTAGCTATGTCTCACAAATATTTCTGAAGGTGTTGGATTATTGTTGTGAGTTAAGTCTTCAGAACAAACTCTGGCTCACCTGTTAGAGAAAACCTCTCACTTTTCTTTAAAGCTAGGCTTTCAATCCCCCAAACATTTCCTAAGAGGATGCTGGCAAACCACCTTTCACCTCTCAGGCAGCTTGTTTATTTATCTCAGCAACAGACCAGAAGAACATGTCAGATGTCATAGAATCATAGAATCACAGAATGGCTGATGTTAGAAGGGACTTCTGGAGATCATCTTGTGCAAACCCCCTGTTCGAACAGGGACATCTAGACAGGTTGCCCTGGACCATGTCCAGACAGCTTTTGAATGTCTCCAAGGATGGAGACTCCATGACATCTCTGAGCAATCTGGGCACAGAAAAAATTGTTTCCTGATGTTCAGCGGGAATCTCCTGTGTTTCAGTTTATGCCCGTTGCCTCTGGTCCTGTCATTGGGCACCACTGGAAAGAGCCTGGCTCTGTCCTCTTTGCACCCTCCCTTCAAGTATTTATATACATTGATAAGATACCTCCCCGAGCCTTCTCCTCTCCAAGCTGAACAGCCCCAGCTCTCTCAGTCTTTCCTCATATCAGAGATGTTCCCATCCCTTCATCATCTTCGTGGCCTTTTGTTGGACTCTCTCCAGTATGTCCATGTTTCTCTTGTACTGGGGAGCCAATAACTGGACACAGCACTCCAGGTGTGGCCTCACCAGTGCTGAGTAGAGGGTAAGAATCACCACCTTTTACCTGCTGGCAATACTTTGCCTAATGCAGCTCAGAATACCATTAGCTTTCTTTGATGCAAGGGAATATTTCTGACTCATGTAAAGATGCATCTGGACTTGTCTGGGAGCATGCTAAGATATAGACATATAGAGAGAGGATAGTCCAACTTGGAATATCATTACAAAATCTACATATTTACCAATATAGATATTTAAGAAATAGTGACCCAGAGGGAGTTTTAGTTCTAAATATTGGTTATTAAATGACTGTTGATTCAAATGGATTTTGAAATATTATTCCACTGATACTGCTTCCCATTTCTTTGATGTCTGAAGGTATACAAGACTTTTACAAAAGAGCACAGAATACTTATTATGTGATGATATCAGGAAAATGGGTACAGAAAAGATAGTAGTTTGTGAAAAATCTGACTTAGTTTTTAAAATTATGCAAAAATTAATATAATATAAACCATATAATATAATATAACATAAAATTAGCTGGATATGGTGGACTGCTGCTGTCACACTGTACACTTGCTTTTCCTGTTTAACTCAGCTTTTGAAAAAAGGGTTGAAACTAATCTAGGAGGCCAGATGTAGGTGAACTGGTAACTGCTTCTAGTATCCATATTTAGAGCAGCCAGAAGAAATAGCGAGCTTGATTTGATCCATGTCATGCAAAGATTGGGACAAAGTCTGCCTCAGAGAGCTTGCAATCTAAATAAAAATGACAGGCAGCAAGTAGCAAGCAAGTAATAAGCAGCAAAATGCCTTGGTGTCGGGGTCAGTATTACAGTTCAAAGTCCAATCCAGTTATCTATTATTGTTCACAGCCACTTTCCAAGCAGACTGTACATAAAAATAATTTATGCTGCATTCTTTCTTACTATTTATGGATCTACCTCTGATTAAACACAAAGCTGTTTTCAGGTTATCTTTTTTTTTTAATCTTCTTGTGAACAGGGTTATTTGTACGTATGTAACATGCAATTAGATATGAGGTGGCATTTACAATCAGACTTAGGTTGGACGGATTGCACTTAGAATTGGATGAAGAGGGTAGCATGACACAGCACACTAGGATGGGTATGAGCCTGACATTTTCAATCTGATAGAAATATTAGAATAACAGTGGTTAAAAAGGGCTTTAGAATGATACAGCAAGATTTAAGTATAGAAAAACACCGAAAATGGAGATAGAGAAACAAAATACATTGTAAGAAATAATGTGATAAAGAGGTGTGATGACATTTAAACTAAGGAAAAGCTGAGGAACATTATAATGCATAAAAGAAATAAGAATTTACAGATGTACACAGATATGAATGCACAGTTGTAGGTGATCGTACACATTTTTTTCAAGTTCTGTCCTTCACTAACTGATTATTATAGACTTCCACATTGTTAAGTCAGATGATAGTAAAATCTGTATATATTTTTCCATCACTACCAAGTTCTCAAAGCATTTAACTACAAATCTGTATGTCCAAATGTGCTACAAGGTATTGTTAACGTGATATAAAAATAGTAAGTTAAAAAAAAAATCTTTGCTGGTAAAAACATAAAATTCTTAATTACCACACAAAGGGTTGTATCGCTATGTAATAGAAATCATATTGTATTGTATTAAATGTGACTTTAGAAAAGTAGAGCAATCTTACACTGAATTTATACTACTTCTTTTCAGGTCAAATGTACACAAAGGTGGTTTAATTTTATCTTTATTGGAATGAATAGGTATTTTGAAAGTAGGTCTTTTGAAAAGAAAGAGAAACCTGAATCAGAAGGGTTCAGTTTCACACAAAGATTTTGGGATGCACAAATAGGAGTTGTCATGTAATTATCTCCTCCATCTTAGTTAGACCATAGAACATTCTGCTACTTCTGTGCTCTTTAAGATGTAAAAAGTTTATGTACCATAGACATAAAGTTATGTAACATTCTTCCATTTAATGGAAGTAATTCTTCCATTAAAAAAACATCTTGATCCCTTTTCATGGCTTTGAGTCAATGAGATTTGGGTGAGTATAATCAACACGCAAAAAATGTTTTAAACTTCATGTTAGAACGACTTAATGCATTATCCTGCAGAATACTTGAAGGAGAATTATGATAATAGAAATAATCTTGATATGAGTTTGAACAATTTCCTTTACAATCTGCAGGCATAATCTATTTAAGCCTCTTGTGTCTACAGAACTAAGACAGCATCCTCACAAAAGCTTATGTAATTGGAGACCCCTGATCACTTTAATAAATGACTTACAGTAATAAATTGCAGAATGTTATAAATAAGGTGAATATAAAAGAACAGCTAGCATTAGCTGAAATTTTCTTCTCTTCACCCCATTGATTTTTTTTACAAACAGGTTCTTCAAAGGGAACTGTGCTAGGACAATGACAAACATTCTTGAAATTTTAATGAAGAAAGCAGTAAAATTCCTACTATTTATTAAAAACAGTGTTTGTAATTGTGATCATTTTTGTTGTATGAAACAGTTCCAGAAGTCACCTCCATGTCATGGTGTTATCCTTCAGCCTACAACAACTGCAAAGAGATGTGCAGAAAATTAGCAGTAAGACTGAAAATTTTCTTGACTAAAACTGATGATTATGATTTAGATAAATGTTTTTTAGATAAAATTATGCTAGCCACTACACTACATAATTTATAACAATTAAAATAATGAATTTTGAAGATAATTAACAAAAGTGTTTTGTTTTTCTTTACTAGTAATTTTAATACTCAGGGAAAATACAGGTTTTTGGGTTACAGATATCACATGTAATCGATTTGTGATTGACAAAACTAAAAGGAACAGTTTAGAGAAGAAGAATATTATTTTACTGTTAATAGGAAGGGTTAAAAAAATTAAGCTCCATACAATGCATAAGCTTTCTACTGCTATTCCTATTCAATTAGAACAGTCCGTGAAGGCAGAGCATGAACATAAGCATTCATACAGTCCATGAGGGGAGCATACAAAATCCTGGGTGTGACCATCTCTCATTTTACCTCTTGCTGTTCCCTAAAGCTTCTATTTCTCCTAAGGACAACTAAACTTTGTAAAGCAAGCTTCCTGGTATACTTTCTTACAACATCTAATATCTATGGTCAAAATTTCAGTGTGGAATAAATATTTGGTGTGTCTCTCTATGCTATATTCTCTTTTGATTTTAACCAACCAAAGAATATGTTATAAGAGAGAAGAATAATCTGACAGTCATAAATGCATGACATTTTATTGTTACACTTGTTACCAAACTGCCTTAAAAAATCAGCTTCACTTATTTTACAAAGTCTTAGGAAATGCAAAGAGAAAGCAAATGTGCACAATTTAGATCAAATCAAGGCTGACTAGAAAAAGTTCTGAATATTAAACACGCATACTGAAAACATCAAGGTTTCTCAACTCAAAACTAAAGTTGAAAGTAAAATTCTTTTTATTTATTTTTAGCGGTATTTGGAGACAATAAGACTTATAATTTGGGAGAAATTTATGTGGTTTTGTTGTTAGCAGTCTAATGAGTTGAAGCTTTCAGCCTCCAGATGTACTTTTCAAGGGTGAGAAAAATATTATTATGTCAACTCAACAATTTAGTAGTTTGGAGGTATATGAACTGGGCAAAATATCTGTGACTGGCTTTGATCACATTTTTGCAGTATCATTACAATAATCACTGGTAAATTAGTAGTGGCAAGTGTTGGTGGTTGCTGGAAATGGTATGGAGGGGCACAGTTCTTTATAGACCGGTAGGATGGCCTTGCTTTTAATCTTCAATACAGTACCACAAAAGAAATTTTCTTACATTCTTCAATAAAATTTTGATTTTGAAATCATTCTGATGAAAAACTATTTCAACAGTAACCGTTTTTTGAGGCAGAACACCAAAATAATTCTAAAGTCTCACTACCTACAGTAAGAAGGCAATTTTGACACCATCACTAAAACCAAAAGGAATTAAAAACCTGATGATGGAGTTCTATTTTTAATAGAAAAGACAAAACAAACAAACAAACAAACAAACAAAAACCAAACCAAAAAACCCCAAAACCACATACATACTCTAATGAGATTCTTTAATTTCTAATTTGAAAAGCAAGCCTTCAAATATGATTTTCACTTAGCATTTATATTTCTGGATTTCATTTTTCATACAGTGCATTTGGAAATACTATCAGCAACTGATGATAAAGCCTAAATACAGAGGATAAGAATAACTGACAATGTTTAAAATAAACAGATACGTTCATTTCCTCTGAGGAATCTGCTGCTGCTGGGAATACTGATACATCTTCTGACACTGAAAGTGATGAGTGAGGTGTAATTTTGGATCATGACAACAGACTACAAGGTCAAAAGCTGTCCACTCAAGATAAACCCCATATCACCATATAGAACTTGAGGACCTTGATTTAGAAATTCAGTAACAGAATAAGTAGAGTACTATTGCTCTATCATTTGTGTGCTCATTTTCTTTCTAAATTTAAATCTGAGAGGTGATAGTTATGATTTAACTTGGGACAAAAGGTAACAGAACAAAATAAGAAAGCCAAGCAGGAGTTCTTGAAATGCCTTGGGATCCTAAGCCATTCAAGTCAGACTTTCTGAGTAGACACTACTTTAGACATACTAAAAGCAAATGTTCTATAAAGTATCCCCAGTGGACCTGATCATGGTCCCAGCCTCAGCCACAGGGATCAGACTGATTTACTGTCAGACTGGGCATCTCTCCTATGCCCTGCTATGGAGAGAGAAAGTTTTGGTAGCTTGTCCTGAGGGCAGGAAAAAAGAAACCACAAAGAGAAAGGTACTCTGAACAGCTCTAATAGGAATGGTCAGTCCCACTCCCGCTCTCTGTAACAATTGTTTGTGGAGCTCCTCCAGGAATTACCAGCTGTTGTCTCTGTTACCCATCTTGTGGTACATCTAGTTCTGCAGGATCCTGAACTCTACCTGTCCTGATCAAAAACTTTAGAAAGAAAAAGGCAAACAATACTGGAATTTTTTATGAATTTTTGAAAGATATTAGCCTCCAAAATGTCTGTTATGGTGCAGTACCTGCAATAGCTTTCTTCCTGAAAATATAAAGATCAGATCCTCACCATCCTCTTTGTAACCAAGGGACTCGGATGAGTTAAGGAGAAATCAGTGTTCACACCAACAATGAGTATCGACAGAGAAGAAACCAAAAGACCAAAAATCATAGCAGTAGCTATGCAACTATTGCAGAATTGCTCACTGAGGCAGCGAAATGTATCTCCCAGATAAAAAAGATATTTTTTCTCTACAAGTAAACCTCAAAAGGCAGGCCAGAAAATCCACAGTTGCAAAACTAATCACAAAGAGATCATAAAACCATAACACATAATAACTGCACATCAGTGCATTGCTGCATTCGATATCACCAAAAGAATTGCTAGCAAAATCTGCACAAGAGCTTCAGTAATCCAGTCACGTGGCCAGAAAGGGAGGGAAAGGTAATACAGTATACATATTTCACTAGAGCCTCAAAATTCAGGTTCTGAAGCCAGAATCACCAGTTGTGAACCACTCAGGCGTGTCATTCACCATCTACACATCATACTCAGTCCTGACAGCAACTGAAGCTGACCAAAATATGTTTAAAATATATGTCCTTAAGTTATTGGGAAACAACAAGCAAAGGATACAGAAAAAACTTCCTGGCATAAAGTACGTGAAAATCCATCTGTAGAAGAGTCTTATGGAACAGGCAACATCAAATATTTCTTATCAAAGTTATCTTCTCATTATAAAAATAAAAATTAGGATTAAAACAATGCTGAAATAATAAAAATTAAAACGATGTTTGATTACTGGAATCAGTCAAGTCTGGCAACAAATGTTTCTCAATGCTGAGAAAGTGACTTGGCCCCAAACTGAAGACACAATGAAAAAGCAATGGTGTCCTGGTTTTGGCTGGGATAGAGTTAAATTTCTTCCTAGGGCTATGTTTTGGATTTAGTGTAAGAAGAATGTTGATAACACACTAATGTTTTTAGTTGTTGCTAGGTAATCTTCTCAAGGACTCTTCAGCTCCCCATGCTTTGCCAGGCGCACCAGAGGCTGGGAGGGAGCATAGCTGGGACAGCTAGCCAAACTGGCCAATGGGGTATTCCATACCATGTGACGTCATGCCTAGTATATGAATGGGGGGGAGCCCAGGAAGCCTTGATCGCTTTGGCTATTGTCTCGGTGGGTGGTGAGCAATTGCATTGTACATCACTCATTTTGTATATTGTATCATTATTATGTTATTACCATTGTTATTATTATTATTCCTTTCTTTTCTGTTCTATTAAACTGTCTTTATCTCAATCCGTGAATTTTTTTTATTTTCAATTCTCCGCCCGTCCCGCTGCGGGGGGGGGAGAGTGAGCGAGCGGCTGTGTGACGTTTGGCTGCCTGCCGGGTTAAACCACTACAAATGGTTTCCACAACTATGGAAGGTTTGATCCAAAACATCTGAAAGTTTAAAATGGCTGCTGAGATCAGCATACTTTATCTAGCTCAGACCCTGAATTCTTGGCTTGTTCACTGACCCTACCAGTCAGAGTGCTAGATGATATCAACCACAGTTTTAACCATGAACTTATTCTAATTCTTATTAGATTTATTAGCCTTATTAGCTATATTCCCCTTACTGCTCATGTCCATGTTAAGAAATATCACAACTAGGTCTGGGCAAAAATTAAGTAAAAATTCATTTCAGTTGAAGAAGAAGTTGGAAAAGTGACCCACTGTGCTGGTTTTGGCTGGGATAGAATTAATTTTCTTCACAGTAGCTAGTATGGGGCTATGTTTTGGATTTGCGCTGAAAACAGTGTTGATAACACAGAGATGTGTTAGTTACTGCTGAGCAGTGCTTAGACAGAGTCAAGGCCTTTTCTGCTCCTCACACCACCCCACCAGCGAGTAGGCTGGGGGTGCACAAGAAGCTGGGAGGGGACACAGCCAGGACAGCTGACCCCAACTGACCAAAGGGATATTCCACACCATATGACGTCATGCTCAGCATATAAAGCTGGGGGAAGAAGAAGGAAGGGGGGGACATTTGGAGTGACGGCGTTTGTCTTCCCAAGTAACTGTTACGCGTGATGGAGCCCTGCTCTCCTGGAGATGGCTCAACACCTGCCTGCCCATGGGAAGGAGTGAATGAATTCCTTGTTTTGCTTTGCTTGCGTGTGCGGCTTTTGCTTTACCTATTAAACTGTCTTTATCTCAACCCACGAGTTTTCTCACTTTTAGTCTTCCGATTCTCTCCCCTTTCCTGCCGGCAGGGAGTGAGTGAGCGGCTGGGTGGTGTTTAGCTGCCTGCCAGGTTAAACCATGACACTACTTCAGACCAAAATGCACTCTTGTGAAAGTTTCTGGAAAAGA
The DNA here is from genome assembly GCA_030449065.1 of Oceanodroma leucorhoa. Taxonomy (NCBI): domain Eukaryota; kingdom Metazoa; phylum Chordata; class Aves; order Procellariiformes; genus Oceanodroma; species Oceanodroma leucorhoa. The sequence continues at coordinate 8,735,867 of JASVER010000023.1, read as the reverse complement.
TTAAAAGGAAGGAAAGAGTTATATTTAAGAATATTTTTTTCCTGCCCCACTTTTGTCCTGAAACAAATTTTAACCTTGTAAAGCTCCTTACACTACAAACATTATAGGGACTTCTGGATGCATTCACCCAAGCTGTCTTTATTGTCACAGAATCATAGAATCATTAAGGTTGGAAAAGACTTTTAAGCTCATCGAGTCCAACCGTTAACCTAATGCTGCCAAGTCCACCACTAAACTATGTCCCTAAGCACAACATCTACATGTCTTTTAAATACCTCCAGGGATGGCGACTCAACCACTTTTCTGGGCAGCCTGTTCCAATGCTTGACAACCCTTTCGGTGAAGAAATTTTTCCTAATATGTAATCTAAACCTCCCCCGGCACAACTTCAGGCCATTTCCTCTCGTCCTGTCGCTTATTACTTGAGAGAAGAGACCAACATCCACCTCACCCACTCTCATGGGGGAGAGAATCAGGGGGGCACAGGTAGGAAAACCCGTGGGTTGAGATAAAAACACTTTAATAATAGAAACAAAACAAAGTAGAACAGTGATAATAACAATGATAACAACAACAATAACAGAATATACAAATCAGGCAATGCACAATGTAACTGCTCACCCACCGTGTCCCGAACGAACTCGCGTGTCCTGAACGAACTTGCGTGTCCCAAACATGAGAGCACCCCCCCCCCGCACCTAGTTTTATACTGAGCATGATGTCACATGATATAGAATATGCCATTGGTCAGCTGGGTCAACCGCCCCGGCTATGCTCACCCTCAGCTCCCCCTGCACCTGGCAGAGCATGGGAGGCTGAAAAGTCTTCGGTGCAAGCATCACCCAGCAACAACCAAAGCATCAATGAGCCGTCAACGTTCCTTTCATTACCAAACCCAAAACACAGCACCCCCTCCAGCTACTGGCAAGAAAGTTAACTCTGTCCCAGCCAGAACCAGGACAATATCCACTCCTCATTCTATACCATCTACATCATGCCCATGTCTCACATTTTCTGATACGTCCCAATTACTTTTTCGGTCTTTTGAGATATACACACAGATATCATTCCCTTAGTCTATGGGTCATCCCTCTAAAATGTCCATTGAGTTCATTTAGTCCATGACTTTGGGCTCCATCTGTCATAACAGTCTCTCAGGGAAGGGGTGATGGTGTGTGGTGTTGGATTGTTGCATCCTGAAACCAGTTCTGGTTTCATTACCGCTGTGCTCATGTGGTTCTATCGTCATTGCGATTTGCTTGGTTTCATCAGAGTTCATTCTTCTTTAATCTGGGTGATTCTTATTGCAACACCATTAATATGACATACAGCATCATATAGCAATTAACATTATACACCTCAGTTCAGTGGCTGTTTTCACCCAAAACCAAATCCCCTTGAGGTACACATCAGACTTCCCCATCCTTTCGCATTACCCACCAAGTGCACCCAGGTCCTTGAGCAAAAGCAATTCCACAAATGGGTTTTCCTTTGCCCGAGGTGGGAGTAACCCAGACTGTCTTCCCCAGCATGTTCCTTATGTGCACTACAGGGACTTTATCCCCCTCTACAGTATGTAAGGGTTTTGACTGGGCAGGGCCAGCTCAAGTGACACATCCCCTGGTGTTGACTAACCAGGTGGCTTTTGCTAAATGTGTGTCCCAATGCTTGAATGTCCCACCACCCAGTGCTCTCAGTGTTGTCTTTAGCAGTCCATTTTATCGTTCGATTTTCTCAGACACTGGTGCATGATAGGGGATGTGATATACCCACTCAATGCCACGCTCTTTGGCCCAGGTGTCTATGACGGTGTTTCAGAAATGAGTCCCATTGTCTGACTCAATTCTTTCTGGGGTGCCATGTTGCCATAGGACTTGCTTTTCAAGGTCCAAAATAGTGTTCCGGGCAGTGGCATGGGGCACAGGGTATGCTTCCAGCCACCCAGTGGTTGCTTCCACCATGGTGAGCACATAGCGCTTGCCTTGGCGGGTCTGTGGGAATGTGAAATAAACAATCTGCCAGGCCTTCCCATATTTATATTTCAACCATTGTCCTCCATACCAAAGAGGCTTTACTCGCTTGGCTTGCTTCATTGCAGCACATGTTTTGCATTCATGGATAACCTGTGCAATAGCGTCCATGGTCAAGTCCACCCCTCTATATGTTGCGTCTCTTCCTTGATGGCCGGAGGTGTCATGGGCCCACCGAGCTAGAAATAATTCACCCTTGTGCTACCAGTCCAGATCCACCTGAGCCACTTCAATCTTGGCAGCCTGGTCCACCTGCTGGTTGTTTTGATGTTCTTCAGTGGCCCGACTCTTGGGTACGTCAGCATCTACGTGACGTACTTTTACAACCAGGTGCTCTACCCGGGCAGCGATATCTTGCCACACTGCAGCGGCCCAGATGGGTTTACCTCTGCGCTGCCAGTTGTTCTGCTTCCATTGCTGCAACCACCCCCACAGAGCATTTGCCACCATCCATGAATCAGTATAAAGATAAAGTACTGGCCACTTCTCTTGCTCAGCAATATCTAAAGCCAGCTGGATGGCTTTCACCTCTGCAAACTGACTCCATTCACCTTCTCCTTCAGCGGTTTCTGCAACTTGTCTTATAGGACTCCATACAGCAGCCTTCCACCTCCAATGCTTTCCCACAAGATGACAGGACCCATCAGTGAACAGGGCATACCGCTTCTCATTTTCCGGTAGTTTATTATACAGTGGGGCCTCTTCAGCACGTGTCACCTCCTCCTCTGGGGACATTCCAAAATCTTTGCCTTCTGGCCAGTTAGTGATCACTCCCAAGAGTCCTGGGTGACTGGGGTTTCCTATTCGGGCCCGTGGTGTGATCAGTGCGACCCACTTACTCCAGGTAGCATCGGCTGCATGATGTGTAGAGGGGACCCTCTCTTTGAACATCCAGCCCAGCACCGGCAGTCAGGGTGCCAGGAGGAGCTGTGCTTCAGTACCAACCACTTCCAAAGCAGCTCGAACCCCTTCATATGCTGCCAATATCTCTTTCTCAGTTGGAGTATAGCGGGCCTCGGATCCTCTGTATCCCTGACTCCAAAACCCTAAGGGTCGACCTCAAGTCTCCCCTGGTGCTTTCTGCCAGAGGCTCCAGGTACAGCCATTCTCCCCGGCTGCGGTGTAGAGCACATTCTTTACATCTCGTCCTGCCCAGACTGGCCCAAGGGCTACTGCCTGAACTATCTCCCCTTTGATTTGTTCAAAAGCTTGTCGTTGCTCAGGGTCCCATTTGAAATCATTCTTCTTCCAGCTCACTTGATAGAGAGAGGACTTATGATCAGGCTGTAATCTGGAATCTGCATTCTCCAAAAGCCCACAACACCTAAGAAGGCTTGTGTTTCCTTTTTGCTAGTCGGTGGGGACATGGCTGTTATTTTATTGATCACATCCATTGGGATCTGATGATGTCCATCTTGCCATTTTATTCCTAAAAACCGGGTCTCCTGTGCAGGCCCCTTGACCTTACTTTGTTTTATGGCAAAACAGGCCTTCAGAAGGATTTCGACTATCTTCTCCCCTTTCTCAAAAACTTCTTCTGCTGTGTTGCCCCCTATGATGATGTCATCAATGTATTGCAAGTGTTCTGGAGCCTCACCCTGTTCCAGTGCTGTGTGGATCAGTCCATGGCAAATGGTGGGGCTGTGTTTCCACCCCTGGGGCAGTCGATTCCAGGTGTACTGGACGCCCCTCCAAGTGAAAGCAGACTGTGGCCTGCACTCTGCTGCCAAAGGGATCAAGAAGAACGCATTGGTAATATCAGTTGTGGCATACCACTTGGCTGCTTTTGACTCCAGTTCATATTGGAGTTCTAGCATGTCCAGCACGGCAGCACTCAATGGCGGCGTGACTTCATTCAGGCCACGATAGTCCACTGTTAGCCTCCACTCCCCATTGGATTTTCGCACTGGCCGTATGGGACTGTTAAAGGGTGAGTGAGTCTTGCTGATCACTCCTTGGCTCTCCAGTTGACGAATCAGCTTATGGATGGGAAGCAGGGATTCTCGGATAGTGCGATATTGCCGCCAGTGCACTGTTGTGGTAGCGATCGACACCCATTGTTCTTCAACCCTGAGCAACCCCACAACAGAAGGGTCCTCTGAGAGACCAGGCAAAGTAGGCAGCTGTTTAATTTCCTCCATCTCCAAGGCAGCTATACCAAAAGCCCACCGGTACCCTTTTGGGTCCTTGAAATACCCTCTCCTGAGGTAGTCTATGCCAAGGATGCACAGAGCCTCTGGGCCAGTCACAATGGGGTGCTTTTGCCACTCATTCCCACTTAGGCTCACTTCGGCCTCCAATACGGTTAGCTCTTGGGATCCCCCTGTCACTCCAGAAATACAAATGGGTTCTGCCCCTTCATAGCTCGATGGCATTAGGGTATACTGTGCACCGGCGTCTACGAGAGCCTTATACTCCTGTGGGGCTGATGTGCCAGGCCATCGAATCCACACAGTCCAGTAAACCCGGTTGTCCCTTTCCTCCACCTGGCTGGAGGAAGGGCCCCTCTAGTCCTGGTCATAGTATTTGCTACCCACTTCTTGTAAGTAAGAATCAGAAGTCCCTTTATTAAGATCAGAAGTGGAGTCAGGTCTTCTGCTCTGCCTGGGAAACCGCTCACTGGAAACCAGAGCAGCAGTTTTCCTGGAAGAACCCCCTGTTGTGATTGTTCTTCCTTGCAGCTCACATACCCGTGCATCTAGAGTCGAGGTAGATTTTCCATCCCACGTTCTCATGTCCTCTCTGTGGTCATGCAGGTAAAACCACAGGGTGCCCCAGGATGTGTACCCCCTATATTTTCTCTCTTGACCAGGGGGACGCTTACTGCGAATGGCTGAGATACTGGTCCATGTAGGTGGGGAGTAGGACATATCCTCTTCGAGTTGCTGGACCTCCCGAGACAATTTCTCCACCACAGAGACACAGACCTGTAGGGAGTATGAGAGACTTTCTTCGTATTGCCGGAGTTGACCAGCCAGTTCATCCACCGTTTGTTCCTCTCCATCTTTCCTGGTCATTACTGCCAATGAGTTGGCATGCAACGCTGGTGCGCTCTGTACAAACGTCTGCCACATGGGTCGGGTGCATTTGACTTCATCTGGATCTTTGGGTAACTGCTCGTTATTCAGGTCATCACAGATCACTTCCAGCACTGCTAATTCCCTTAGGTACTGGATACCACTCTCCATGGTGGTCCACTTGCCTGGGTGACATACAACATCTTCCTTGAAGGGATACCTTTCCTTCACGCCTGACAGGAGTCGCCTCCAGAGGCTGAGGATTTGTGCCCCTTGTCCAATCGCCTTGTCAATGCCCCCTTCCCTAGAAAGGGATCCCAGCTGCTTGGCTTCCCTCCCCTCTAATTCCAGGCTACTGGCCCCTGTTACCCCAGCATCGGAGCAGCCAGGTGACAATGTGCTCGCCTGGGCGGCAGCTGAAATCTTTCCGCACATCTCGGAGCTCCCCCAGAGACAGGGATCGGGTGGTCACCACCTCATGTACGGGCTCTGCCTCTTCCTCCTCCTGTGTTCGTGATGGCCCTGGTTCATCTTCACCCCTTACTACATGGGCTGATTTTCTTGTGCATTTTCTCTTTTGTATAGGGATGACTGATACCAGCACGGGCGGGGTCTCTGTTGCAGGGGGCGGGGAGGGGCCGCCCTGCCTGCCGTGGGGGGTGGGGTGGCTGCAGTGCTGCCGTGGGGGTGGGGTGGCTGTAGGGCCCGTTGTTTTGTCATCAGATCCAGAGACCTTCCCCTCCCCCTGAGGGTTCTGAATAGTGTTAGACAGGGCTCGGTAGGCATGGGCCAGGCCCCAGCACATGGCAGTGATTTGGGTCTCCCTGGAATTGCCAGGGTGACAGCACACTTTTTCCAAATATTACACTAATTTTTCAGGACTCTGCACTTGTTCAGGGGTGAAGTTCCAAAACACTGGWGGTGCCCACCSYCCTAGGCATTTGCCCATGCTCTCCCACTCACCCTGCCACTCATAACTATCCAGCCTCGGGGCAGATCTCTGGATGATGTGCTTAAATTGCTTATTAACCTTGGACAAAACCAAAACAATATTCCCCAGCAATACCAATAGATATATCTTAACTACCCAGGGATGTTCTAGGTACTGACAAGTGATTTTAATGAAGGAGACGACATCATAGAGGAAGGTAGTGAAGGTGCCATTCTCTGTTCCCTCCATAAAAAACATCTCAGAGGAAGAGGTATAATTGCTAATTGCCTCCATGAGGTGGTACCAGAAATACAGTAATGGCTTCATTACATATCCCAAGTACCAAATACCCCTCAATGCCAGTGTTTTAATAACAAATCTCCCAGGCAAAACATCACTAATCACTGCAGAGCACAGCAGGCTACAAAACCCAACACCAATCTTTAGCACGTACAGCAAAAACAAGAGCATGGTGCAGATGAGATAAATTAATATCGAGAATGGATGAATCAATATTGTGACCGGCAGCTATTAAGAGACATAAATTCCTTAATACGCTCTAGTTAATCTGTTGTTATCTCAACTCTTCGTGCCCCGCATTGGGCGCCAAAAAGGACTCTTGTCCTTTTAACCCCAGCCAGCAACTAAACACCACGCAGCCACTCGCTCACCCCCCCTCTCCTGTAGGATGAGGGGGAGAATTGGGAGGGCACAAGTAGGAAAACCCGCGTGTTGACATAAAAACAGTTTAATAATGGAAACAAAACAAAGTAGAACAGTCATAATAACAATGATAACAACAACAACAACAGAATATGCAAAGCAGGTGATGCACAATGCAACTGCTCATCCACCGTGCATCCCGAACGAAATCGCGTGTCCCGAACGAACTCGCATGTCCCAAACATATTCGCATGTCCTGAACATACTCGCGTGTCCTGAACACAGTGGGTCACCTGGTCATAGAAGGTGATCAGGTTAGTCACGAAGGACCTGCTTTTCATAAACCCATGCTGACTGGGCCTGATCACCTGGTTGTCCTGCGTGTGCTATGTGATGGCACTCAAGACGATCTGCTCCATAACCTTCCCTGGCACTGAGGTCAGACTGACAGGCCTGTAGTTCCCCAGATCCTCYTTCYSGCCCTTCTTGTAGATGGGCGTCACATTTGCTAACCTCCAGTCAACTGGGACCTCCCCAGTTAGCCAGGACTGCTGATAAAGGATTGAAAGTGGCTTGGTGAACACTTCCACCAGCTCYCTCAGTATGGATCCCATCCGGCCCCATAGATTTTTGTGTGTCTAGGTGGTGTAGCAGGTTGCTAACCATTTCCCCTTGGATTATGGAGGCTTCATTCTACTCCTCATCCCTGTCTTCCAGCTCAGGGGGCTGGGTACCCCGAGAACAAATGGTCTTACTATTGAAGACTGAGGCAAAGAAGGCATTAAGTACCTCAGCCGTTTCCTCATCCTTTGTCACTATGTTTCCCCCTGCATCCAATAAAGATGGAGATTCTCCTTAGCCCTCCTTTTGTTGCTAATGTATTTATAGAGACATTTTTTTGGTCTTTTATTACGGCAGTAGCTAGGTTAAGTTCTAGCTGGGCTTTGACCCTTCTAATTTTCTTCCTGCATAACCTCACGACATCCTTGTAGCCCTCCTGAGTTACCTGCCCCTTCTTCCAAAGGTCATAAACTCTCTTTTTTTTCCTGAGTTCCAGCCAAAGCTCTCTGTTCAGCCCGGCCGGTCTTCTTCCCCGCCGGCTCGTCTTTCAACACATGGGGTTGGCCTGCTCCTGCGCCTTTAAGATATCCTTCTTGAAGAATCTCCAGGCTTTCTGGACTCCTTTGCCCTTCAGGACTGTCTCCCAAGGGACTCTGTTGACCAGGCTCCTAAACAGGCCAAAGTCTGCCCTCTGAAAGTCCAACATAGCAATTCTGCTGACCCCACTCCTTACTTCTCTGAGAATGGAAAACTCCACCATTTTGTGATCACTATGACCAAGACAGCCTCCAGCCATCACGTCACCCACAAGTCCTTCTCTGTTCACAAACAACAGGTCCAGTGGGGCTCCTCTCCCAGTTGGCTCACTCACCAGCTGTGTCAGGAATTTATCTTCCACACACACCTAGAACCTCCTAGACTGTTTTCTTTCTGCTGTATTGTATTTCCAGCAGACATCTGGTAAATTGAAGTCCCCCATGAGAACAAGGCCTAGTGATTGTGAGACTTCTCCCAGCTGCTTCTGGAATATTTCGTCTGCCTCTTCATCCTGGTTGGGTGGTCTATAACAGACTCCCACCATAGTATCTGCCTTGYTGGCSTTCCYCCTGATTCTYACYCATAAACACCCAACCCTATYGTCACCATCATTAARCTCTAGACAGTCAAAACACTCCCTAACATCCAGGGCTACCCCACTGCCTCTCCTTCGTTGACTATCCCTTCTGAAGAATTTATAAGCATCCATTGCAGCACTCCAGTTGTGCGAGTCATCTCACCATGTTTCCGTGATGGCAACTATATCATAGTTTTCCTGCTGCACAATGGCTTCCAGTTCCCCCTGTTTGTTGCCCATGCTGTGTACATTGGTGTAGATGCACTTCAGTTGGGCTATTGATCCTGCCACCTTTTCTGGGGGAGAAGCCCTAATTCCTATATGACCGTTCTCAGATGCATATGAACTTGGAACACCAGTCATGTCATTAAGGAAGGCAAAAGCACAGCTGGAACTCAATCTGGCCACTGTTGTCAGGGACAACAAAAAATGTTTTTACAAATA
>JASVER010000023.1:8708543-8725487 GCA_030449065.1 Oceanodroma leucorhoa | reverse complement strand
CTTCGGGACATGGTTTAGTGGGCATGGGTACTGGGTTGATGGTTGGACTCGATGATCTTAGAGGTCTTTTCCAACCTTAATGATTCTATGATTCTATGATTCTATGATTAACACATGAATAGTGGATGGCTTTTCCAAGACTCATTTATCAAGGAACAAAGTTGTGGGTTCAAGGAGTCTCATGCATACCTTTCCCATCACATGTAATTTGACAACAAGCCAACCACTTTATTCCATAAATTACAGCCTAAGTGACCCTTCTTTGACCTCTCCCTCCTAGGCAGCATGGCTGCATGGCGGTGATCTCCCCTTGGGCTGGGATGCCTCTGAAGGTTGCTCCTCGAGACAGAGAGACCTTGTACCAACAGCAGAACTTTGGTAAGCAACCGATATTGCATATTACCTTTTAGTATGGCAGCTTTAATTTGTGACTTGGTAACTTTGATTTTTGTCTTGGTAACTTTGATCTGTGGCTTGTTAACTTTGATTTGTGCCTCGGTAACTTTGATTTGTTTCTTTGTAGTTTTGAATCATTGTTCAAATGATTGTGCCTCACAGTAATAGAGTGAACCTTGGCATCAAACTTTGTTAAGTCACATTTTACAACATCATATTATAACCACTTTTGCTAATATCTGTGACAGTGGTTCTTTAAGTGATCTAAATCACTGGTTCGTGACAATGTGCTACTTCATTATGGCACCACAGCACTACATTATACTCTACACACAGAAAAATCCTAAGAACAATAACAACAAAAAAAAACAGTTCACTTGCAGAGATGACTTCTACCGTGCAATGACACACTTCTGTTTTAAGGATAATTTATGAAAATGACCTTCCAGTCTTTCTCAAATGACGTTCACTAGGGGCTAGCAGACTTCAATGGAATTTTTGTAATTTCCGGAATGTTATATATTTTGGATCCAAAAATTAGCTGCTAATGTGACAGAAATATTAACAAGTTACAGCTCATATCTTCAGTCTTATTATTACTGTACCATATTATGCTATAATACTTTTTCCTCCAAATTCATCATTTTTCTTTTCTCCCCTGGTATGTCATGGAAGTCACAAGATTAAAAAACAAGTCTGTATTGATTCAGAAAAAAATATCTTAGCCTTGTATTAAATTGAAGGTTATTTTAGTGGCTTTAATTTCTTTCTTTACCCACGCAGTTATTGGTCTATTATTTAACATATTACATGTATTATGCCACTATTAAGTGTGTAGGTATGGTTCATGAATACATTTTTTTGTGTATATATTTCTTTGTGGGCTTTCTTCTTATGCAGATGCCAGTCCTGCATATAGAACACACACACCAATGCACATGCACTCTTGCTTTATTTGATTAGTTTTCCTAGCCTCCCAGCTATTCATATTCCAAAAACCTATTGGCTTTCTTAGACTGGGTGTATTAAGAAACAAACACATTTGTATATGATTAGACTTTTAAAAAATAGATTCCATCATAAACAGATGTAAAAGGCATATTTTTTTTTCTGCAAATGAGGAGAGCCTGATTCTGTTCAAAGTTTTTAGAATGGAAACTCTTACCAATAAAAACAGAAGCCAGACTGAATAAATCAACTGGTCTTCATCTTTTTGCTTAGCAGTTAATGTATTCCTCCTGTGTTTGTATGATAAAGACCATTTATTGAGCATCAGTACCCAAATTATACCAGTTTTGATGTTGGATCCTAAGACTGTCATCTAGTAAGGAATAAACAAAGAGTATCTGTGAGCAGCTGACCAATAAATTGGACTTCATCACAAATTCAATTCCATACAGTAAAACATTGGAATAATGCTGGCTTCAATTTATGAAAAAGGATTTTTATAGACAGTGTGCCGATCACCCAAAAGGGTGGTTGAAAATAACTGTTGGATTGGCATATTAATGATCACAGGAGACCAATGTAAATGTCATGAAATATTGAGAAAGAATAAACTGGGCACTAATACTACTCCTCAGCTGTTCCCAGTGTGCACAGATAAAAATTTTATCACAACAAACAACATGGTAGTTTGCATGAATTATTAAATCATATGCATACAAGAGGGTTCGTAATTAAACAGAAAGACTTACTGAGGATTATCGTAACTGACAATGTATAGAGCCTGCAAAGTTCAGCTGTAGGTCAAGAGACTAACGTGTATGATTGCTTTTAATTTGTATGACAATTTGTGAGTTATTAATTTATAACACTTTTAGATGTTGCCACGGAGGAGTAGAATGTACAATTAGTCTTTCAGTATGCATATGTCAAACATGAATAATAAATATTGAACATATAGCATTATTTATATGCAATCACTTTTATCTGTCATAATAGGAATAACTTCATTACAATGAGCTATTTAATGCAGAAATTTAGTTTAAATTGACTATGTTGTTCTTTATGCATTATTATGTATGAGCCCTTCTAATACACCTTCTGTTTTACATTTTTAGCAACAGAATCACATGCTTGCAATTCCCAAGGGCTTATTTTGTATTTCAGTGATGAACAATTCAGCCTTAAGGTACTTAATTCAGATTATAAGACCTGTGACATTTAGAATAATACTGGAGGTTCCTATTCAGCCAATTATGTACACAAAGTCTTGCAGTGTGCTAATGTGTGCAGAAGGTCAGTAGCTCTCCTTTCTTACTGCCCTCCACTTGTAAGGAAAATAAATAATGTAGTTTATAGAAACAAGTAAAAGTCTTCTACTACTTACCACTTTCTTTTGTAATCTGAGATATAGGGAAGTACCATACAGCTTTATGTTAACTCTCTTCTTCAAATTTTATTTACTATAACTGAATAAGTTGCATCATTCTTCTCCTGCATATTGGTTTTGGGCAATGCTGAAGCTGTTAAATAGCTGACTGTCATTATTGTCACTGAAAAATAAAAGAATAAGTGCATGGTCTCTGGGATACAATCACTAAAGAACCTAGCTCTGAGATCCCCAGCATGAAACTCCCAAAGGGGAAGGTTTTGCATCTCTTTCTGAAATGCCTAAACCAGTATTTATACTGTGAAATACAGATTCAGGACCCTAATTGGACACTCAGCCATGTCAGGACTAGTGAATTTCTGCAGTATATGTGGCGTAACCATGCACCTGGAGAATTTTGTCTTTTTGCTTTGAAGTAGCTATGTAGGTAAGCATGTAGGAAGCTTCCAGCATTTAGTTCCGCATTTGTATCTATCTCTATACAAAAATCATATTGTGCTTTTTTTCCACTTCAAAAACTACTGACTACTGTATTTTATTATTTGCCTGCATTACTTTGGTTTGAGAAGTTCCTTGACAGTTATTCATTTAATATATCACACAAAATTAATTAATCACATTTATGTTCTTTACAGTCTTGGTATACAAACCTAAATTCCATTTTTTAAGCAAATTTTTTAACTTTGCAAAGTGCTTTCCCATCCCAGTATAGTATTAGAAGTCTTAATGTCACTTATGAGGTCCTAAAAAATTCAGAATCAGGCTTAACAGAACAACAAAAGCTTTCAGATAGATGACTAAGTTCCTGTCTGATGCTGAATAGCATTTAAATAGGAAATCATACTGAAGTTAATCTAACTGCACCTAAACTGAGATTACCCCTATAAATATGATTTACAGAAATGAATCAAAAAAAAAAGGTCTTCTGAGTTTCTCTGAGCTTTTTTTTCTACTAATTACAGACAAGTGGTGGCCATTATAAACCAAGGAAATTTTACATCTAGTTCTGCTGCTTGCAGATGCTATGGGGAAACTTCATTTCATTTGTCTGTACACTGATTTCTCTTTTTCTCCTACTCTGTGATATCTGTTTAGCTCAGATTTAACTCTGGACTGTCTTCTGTAATTAGCTTAAGAGGAGCTTAGCATAAGGAAGACCAGGGTCTTTGAACATCTTAAGTGCAATTGGAATTAAATAACAGTACATTTCTTCCTCATGTTCACAACCCCAAAACTTGGAAGTGATGCATTAGTAAAAAGATAATATGAATAGTTTCAAATATTTTATTAAATGAGCAAAGCTGATTACCCTTTCATTTTTCAGTATTGCATTGAAATAGAAGCTGTTGTGCTTTTTTAATTTTTATTTTCTTATGTGTATTTATACCACAAACCATATAATTAGAGGCTGTGCCTGAGGTCAAGAACTATTCTTTAGTTTAGTAAAAAATCTATTTCAGTGCAGTTGCTATTAAGCTGTAATACTGTTTCCTTCTGAGGAATAAAAGGACTATACACAACTCAACATCTATTCATATATTCCTTTGAAAATAAAGGTACTTCAGTCCCATGTATTTTGCAACGTTAAGGGGTTAATTGTGCTAGTGCAATTAAATCAGGTATAATTGAATAACTGAAGGAGAAATCTTTATCTGCCTGGATTTATAGAATTTTATCATGCAAACAGTTTATGCTCTTGAATAAAATATCTGTCTCACACAGGCAAGAAAAAAATCTATACGGGAGTCAAAAGATAAATACTAGTCATGTAAGGAAAAAAAGATGCTTAGTCATACAGGCAGACAATTTTAAACAATATTATGGACTTTCTTATGTATTTTGATACAAACATTTTCCCATAATTTACATTTTATAATAAAATCTGCTTTGGTTTCATTGTATGTACACTTATTTCGAGCCTGGCTCTACTGTGTCTCATCAGAAAGCTTCTTGTTTAGTATCCTTGAGCTTGTCTAAGCAGCAACCACTAGCATCCAAAATGATATCATACCTACCAAAATGGAAATGAACATCCTGTAATTGCAAACAAAGATTACTTCATACAGGTGTTTAAATATAAAAAGATCTTAAAAAAAACAACTCTTCTGAGAAATCTTGCACCACAACAGGTACTGACTTGTTTGTTGGGCATTATTTCTTTATTACTTTATAATGCGAGTATTTCTGTGGTAGTTTCAATGCTTTACTATATCAATTGCCCGAAAACAAATAAAGGCAGTTCTACTTCATATCATTGGATGTCTATAGTTACTCACAGTCTTTCATGAAGTTATGGCATGGATGCAAACTATGTTTCTCACAGGTATTCATTTTTTATTAATTTTTTAATTTTTTTGTTTTGATAGTACGAGGTGAATGGCATGAGCTTAAACAGGTAGTGGACTTTTACACGTCAGTACCACATCATGTGTTAATATTGTGTTAATTTCAGGAAGTCCCAGAACTTGGGTGCTGAGTGTCTTTTCTTTCGGTCTGTGAAACAGAATACTTCAATGTGAAGTGGGCTGACTTGGGATATAGTCAATCTGGCAGCAGCAAAGATGTACATATTATTAATTCCAATTCCACAGCAGGAAGTCAAAATGTCTATATGGAAGCTAAAGGGTGGGGAATGGAAAAAATTATGGTCTATCACTAGATAACAATATGTATGCAGGAGTAATTTAGAAAATACATGTAGATAAGCAGATTTCTATAATGGAAAGTTAGTACAAAATACATAAACACAAAGAAAACATAGAACAGAATTATCTCACTCAAACAATCCAACTAACGATGACTGCAAGTTGGATTGTGTCAATTTAGACTCATCTCACCTAAGTAGTTAGAGAACAGATATTTGGGATTTTTAGCTGCAGTGTCTCTCCCAGGCTGTATGTATGGCTTCGTGTTACACTTCAGACATCGAGGTCTTCATCTCAAATGATGGATCCCCTTTTTAGACTTACCTGGATACTTAGCCACATCAGATTTGCAGGACATTTTCATGGCCGCCTTCTCACAATATCCACTGCATTTTCCTTCCTGCTCAGTGCTACACTCAGCAGCTTCCAGTACCCTTTTGCTGGGCACACAGGTATTCTCCCTACTTCCGATAACCCTGATAAAAGGCAAGTCTAAGGAAGCAGCGAAATTTCTAAGAGGCAGTACCAATCTCACAGTTAAAACAGTTCACCATCACTTGTGTGCCAGATCAAGATCATAATATACCATAGTATATAATGCCTATCTGTTCTGTTACTGAGTCTGGAATGGCAATGCTGATCAGAGGGGAATTGTTCCTTGGTGTTGTCCATCACTATCAGCAGGGCAGTGTCTCACAAATGACATTCACTACATTTTGATGGTGTTGGTGGTATAAGAAACAGGCATGAAGCTGTATTCAGAGTGTTATAAACAAAATACAATATAGAGGAAGTGGCTGAAGGACAAGAAGTCACAGGCAGCTCCCCACTCTTACTGCTTCCCTCTTTAAAAGCACTCTCTGGGAAAAGGAGGGACCACAAGTGCCCCACCTCAAAGCCTTCCACAACAAATTCAGTATCAAGAGCATTTTTTACAAGATAGCAATGAATGTATGCCCTGGTTTTATTCCAATGCTTCATTAATTAAAGTAATCACAAAGGATGATTATTTTAAGGAAAGTAAGAAGAAAAGGTGACTTTTCCTTCTTACAGAGGAAAGGTACCTTATATTATCTTGTAGAGGAAAGCCAGCCATAGGGCTGGCCACTAACTAGCCATTTATCAGCATGAACTTTAGCACTCATATCTGTGCTATGTCCTGAAAGAAAATTGTTCATCAAAACTAACAGATTTCTATGCTGGGGCAGAACTTTGTCAGGTAGGAGTTCGTACTTGTTCCTAGTTTGGAGATAAGACCTTCTTTTTCTTGTTTTTCTCGTTTTTCTCACATTTTGCCTATGCTATGAGCAGCTGGTATGCCATAGGTCTCAATCTGCTTAACATGAAAACATGGACAGGGATTCCCTATTAATAAATGTGTCAGTTGTGCCTCATTGTACAAAATGCAGTTCGGGAATACAAATCTTAATTGCTCATCCCGACCAAGAGATCACCCACATTTAATAGTGAGAAAGGGAGGGAAGAAGATGGTTTTTCTGGTTTAGGATCCTTATTCACACTTCTACAGTGGACACCGAGTTCTGAGGAAGATTCTATGCCACTGCACAATTCTACCCATAACTTTCAATAATCCTTGTCCTCCAGCCAGGTCAGTCTGTTTTTCTGAGGAACCCCAAAGTGTGGGATATACTGCAGGTCAATTCATTCCCTCCTGACATTTACTTCCCAGGCAGAGCATTGAGAATTGGACAGAAGGCTCATTGTGCACAACTCCATGATGGGAAGGTGAAGAGGGACAGTACAGCAGCAAGAAAAAAAAAAAAAAAAAAACAAACCAAAACCAAAAAACAACAAAAATTACAAGAGCAAAGGCAACCATATCCAGAGATCCATACCTGTCACATATCTGTGAGAGGTGGAGTTCAGATGGCTAATAATAATAGGCTTCTAACAGATTTTCAGCTCATGCAAAGAGCTATAACACTTGAGTTAATTAAGCGGCTAAGGTAAACTGGGCTGAAGCAGCATGTTTCTGACACAATCATTGTGTCTACAGTGAATAATATGTCTATATAAAGGCAAAGAGAAGATGAACATGCCAGGGAGAGGTAGGGGAGTTTTCTAGGGCATCTGCAGAAACAGGAAGGCCAAGCACTTTGTGTGAGCTGCTACTATCTCCTTGTCAGGCCTTAATGCCAGGTTGTAAAAAGACAGCTTTTGGGCCCAGGTCTTTTGGGAAGTAAATGAAATGGTAGAAAACTACTGACTGTCACAAGAGTTCAAGAAGTGATGGAGAACCATGCTGGGCAACAGCTGTCAGAGGAGTTGTGCATGGAGCAGTTGAAATGAAAAGAGAAGTCAGATCCACAGACTCTGAGCTTGCTAATATTCTGATGAATCACAGTGCGGTGACTAGGTTCATAGGATCAAACCCTTCCTGATGCAGAAAACAACCACCATAGAAGAGGGAGACATCATAAAATTGTTGATGTGGGCATGCCCATGAGACTTTTCAAAATGTTGTTGATGATGAGAGAACAGACTCACACTACAAAATGCGTTCCGTACTGACATCCCAGCTCTTCCTCACTTCCTTGCGTTCTCTTGCACTCAAAGCCAGAAGAGCAGGTTTTTAAGAGTCACCATAGGGGCTGGGGAGAAGCTGTCTTTCCCAACAGTCCATTACAAGATACCCTGAAGCAACTTTCTTAGGTCAAATGAAATCAGGAGTCCTTTTTTCAAGCATTCACAGTTCAGTTCTGCATCCTATACACTTTTAAAACGTAATATAATTTCATTTTGTCTGATGAAAGAAACATGACCAGCTCTGTTTCTTGTCTCTTGATTTCCTTTAATTCAAAAGGCAAGATTTCAATATCATAAAAGGGATTCATCCTTTTACACAGGTTTGAAAACCTCCTGTGTGCAGTGCCTGTAGGCTAAGCTCAACTCAAGTTAATCGGTTTCTCTGTGGCGTGGATGATTGGCATAAAGAGAAAAAGGTAGAAGGTGGAAGAAGGTGAGAATTAAATGCTTAGCTTGTAGTAGGTAAATCCTACTTATTTGTGTGGGAGATAAATTATATAGCTCAGAATAACTTTTTGGCTAGAAAACTGCATAACTGCCAGGATGTAGATCTCATGTGAATTTTGGAGATGAGGTAACTACAGCATGGGATGCAGTTTTCCCATCTCTCACAGGCAGCTGCTTTAGGAAACCATTATAATTAACTGTAGGTAAAATATCCAGAAGGTGATATGACTTAATGGGAAATACAATAGAATTAGACAGTCTCAGATAGGATCATAAGCTGAATATTGATGAATATCATGTTCTTCATTTATGGATTGACTATTTACTATTATGGGAGACAAAAAATTTCAAACTTCAACACCTACAAAATAAAGTAAATATTTTCCTTTTTTCTCAGTTACTTCTTTCTTCCATCTGCTACAACTTCTCACATATTTCTTATTAAATTTCCTTCATCAACTGAATTTTTCATTAGCCATCCACTTGATAACTATTAAAATATGTCTGGAGCCAGCTATTACATCTGAATTTCTTGAAGAAAATCTCAGACCTCTCTCAATTTCTTTCTTTCAGCCAGGCTTTTCTATACCAACATTATTCAACCTTTCTGAAAATAAATGGCTTATTAGGTGCCTACACATGGGTATTAAAAGTCTAATTTCAGCCACCCCCCTGTAACGAATTGAGGCTTTTCCTCAATATTCTGGTGCCCTTCACTCAGTGTTGCAAAGATTAGTTTGGGATTTTTTTTTTCTGGGACTTTGTAATCAGGATAGGGAAAAAAAAAGTACTTTAAGTCTGTATTTGAACTTTAACTCTTTGAAAACTCTCTTGCCTATTAAAAAGATCTTCACTGTTGTATTATCATATGCAGCTGCTCTAGAAAAAGTACCACATACCCAGTAGTCATATTCATAAGACTTTTAACAATTCAGATCCTCTGATATCTCCCAGCTGAGTAGAGCTATAAGCCTCTAAAATGCAATTGTTTAGAAGACTAACCATTGGATTAAGATAAAAGGATTTTATTTTGTGTGTGTGTGTGTGTGTGTGTGTGAACATGTACTGACAATGCTTTAAAACTTTGGAAACTGTAATGTTTTCCTTTTCTTCTTCAGTTTTCCGTGCTTCAGGCATCCCCACCAGCAATCCAAAGATTAATTGAAGAAACACTGTTCCACCCTCCCAACCTAGACAGTTAATCCGGTGGTAAACTATAGTGTAAGCAAGCAGTACTTTCTGCTCTTTACCTGTTCGGGATCATGTGACAGCTTAATCTCTAACAGAGCGAGTGAGATTTCAATGAAATTCAAGCTTGAAGCCGTTAAAAAATAACCTCATTTAACTTACTACACCAAGTGTACATGTATACATACACACAATTTTGCATTTATAGAAGCAACTACAGCCAAAAAAACCACAAAACTTAGAACTGATGTGGAGCTATCCCAAAGCCTTAGCCAGTTTTCAATAATGTGATTCCATGCAGCCAAATGGCAGGTAATACAGTCAGGGAACAGAGGAATGTAGATGCTCCTTGTATACTGGGAAACTGCATCCAAAAAAATACAGGTTATGCTATGGAAGAAATCCAAAATGAGCTTTCAGCAGAATGCTGTGTCTGGACAAGAGTTTATACTGAGTAGGCTTAGGAAACTTGTGTTTCATTTTCAATATTGTGTTAGTGAGATTATTTTTAAAAATCCTGACATTTGTTTTGTTTTCTGCATGTTTTGGGCCACCTGCTGGGGGAAGGAGTGAGTGAGTGGCTGTGTGCTGTTTTGCTGCTGGCCGAGGTTAACTCGCCACACCCTACTTCAAAAGATGTGTTAAAACAAACAATGGATGGTTCAAAAAAGGCTTGCATGAATTATACCGTCTCCGCCTACTATCACTTCCCTCTAATTTTCACATACTATTCTAGATTAGATTTTTCTGTCTTCTCCTTTCTCCAGGGCCAGGCTTGAAATTACATGGCAATAGTGTTTGCATATCAATGCATGAATGTTATTGTTACAGGGTGACTGTTTACTCCAATGCTACGAAAGAATGGTCAAATAGATTTCAGAATTACAGTGTAAACCTTTAGAAACACAGGAGAACTGTATCAAATGCTAGAAGACAATGATATGCGCAAGCAGGTCTGTGGATATGCAAAGACTGTTTAAGATCAAGCAGTGCCAATTTCTAATACAACAAAAGTGTCTAAGTTGTTTGCACCTTTTCCATACAAAGGAGTTCAATGAGGTCATCAGTCATAATCCCCTCATGTCTGTTATGATATTAGAGTTAATGGACTACAGTTCAGCTTGGGTATTGAGGTAGACTAACTAGTGAGATCATAGGTAACTGGCTAAATTTTTGACAACAGATTTAAAATCCAGGAGTTTTCAGTTTCACTGAGAAACAAGTTATTCAGTCTTATATTCTGAAGAGCTATTTAGACAAGAAATAGAAAAACAATTACAATTCATTCTTAACTTGTAAATATTACTGTTCATTTTCTATCATAAACTAGCTTTCTTTTTAAAAATAAACTGTCAATACCTATCACTGTGGTATGTCTTTTGTCTTTTTTATCATTCTTACAATATTATCCTCAGAGAACAAAGATATGCAGTCCTGTAGGTGAAAAAAAAAAACAAAAACAAACAACAAAACCCCTCAAACTCTTAAAAGGAACAAAGAGAGCTCATTGTCATAATATGTTGACAATCATGTTGATTGATTGTAAAGAAAGTACACAAGCTTTTGTGGCCAGCAGACTTGGATCTTCGAGTTCAGGCTGTCAGTGAAGGGCCATTAGGATCACCACAATTCAGTGACTCACATTTATTGTGAACTGGCAGGTGAAGTTGCTAAGCCACTATCCATTATATTTGAGAAGTTGTGGCAGTCTGGTGAAGTTCCCATGGACTGGAAAAGGGGAAACTTTCCCCATTTTTAAAAAGGGAAAAAAGGAAGACCTGGGGAACTACAGTCAGCCTCACCTCTGTGCCTGGGAAGATCATGGAACAGATCCTTCTGGAAGCTATGCTAAGGCACATGGAGGACAGGGAGGCGATTCGAGACAGCCAGTACAGCTTCACCAAGGGCAAGTCCTACCTGACCAACCTAGTGGCCTTCTATGATGGAGTGACTACATCAGTGGACATGGGAAGAGCTACTGATGTCATCTATCTAGACCATCTGTAAGGCCTTTGACACGGTCTCCCACAACATCCTTCTCTCTAAACTGGAGAGGGATGGATTTGATGGGTGGACTGTCTGTTGGATGAGGAATTGGTTGGATGGTCACATCCAGAGAGTAGTGGTCAATGGTTCAATGTCCAGATGGACATCAGTGACGAGTGGTGTCCCATAGGGGTCCGTACTGGGACCAGTACTGTTTAATATCTTCATCAGTGACAAAGACAGTGGGATTGAGTGCACCCTCAGCAAGTTTGCAGATGACACCAAGCTGAGTGGTGCGGTCGACACGCCTGAGGGACRGGATGCCATCCAGAGGGACCTGGACAAGCTGGAGAAGTGGGTCTGTGTGAACCTCATGAGGTTCAACAAGGCCAAGTGCAAGGTCCTGCACCCGGGTCGGGGCAACCCCCGGCATCAATACAGGCTGGGGGATGAAGAGATTGAGAGCAGCCCTGCCAAGAAGGACTTGGGGSTACTGGTGGATGAAAAGCTGGACATGACCCAACAATGTGTGCTCGGAGCCCAGGCAGCCAACCATACGCTGGGCTGCATCAAAAGTAGCGTGGCCAGCAGGTCGAGGGAGGGGATTCTGCCCCTCTACTCTGCTCTGGTGAGACCCCACCTGGAGTACTGCATCCAGCTCTGGAGTCCTCAGCACAAGAAAGACATGAACCTGTTGGAGTGGGTCCAGAGGAGGGCCACAAGAATGATCAGGGGGATGGTACACCTCTCCTATGAAGAAAGGCTGAGAGAGTTGGGGTTGTTCAGCCTGGAGAAGAGAAGGCTTCGGGGAGACCTGATTGCAGCCTATAAAGAAAGATGGCGGCAAACATTTTAGCAGGGCCTGTTGCAACCCAACAAGGGAGAATGGTTTTAAACTAAAAGATGGTAGATTTAGACTAGGTATAAGGAATAAATTTTTTATAATGAGGGTGGTGAAACACTGGAACAGGTTGCCGAGAGAGGTGGTAGATGCACCATCTCTGGAAACATTCAAGGTCAGGTTGGACAAGACTCTGACCAACCTGATGTAGTTGAACATATCCCTGCCCACGGCAGGGGGCTTGGACTAGATGACCTTTAAAAGTCCCTTCCAACCCAAACTATTCTATGATTCTATGATTCTATTCTATGAGTCATATAGGTTCCGTAACATCAATAAAGTTACTGCAGGAAAGAATCTTGACCAGTGAATCAGAGATAAAATCTGAATTAAAATGAGCCTGTCTTTGTTTTGCTCATTAAAAATTCAAGATACTATTTTTTTGCAATGAAAGCTTATCCCATATCCTATATAACAGTCCAGAAGCTCAACAAGAAGACTACGTTAAATAATATAGTTTACAGCGGAGAAAAATTTCTACATGTGTTAATGATCTTATTCATAATCTCTGACATACCATTTCCTTTCAGTCCTTGAAACATGAAGCTCTGGAGCTACCATACGTAGTGAGATCTTATAGTCATTAGGTGGAAGATGGCTAAACGCTCCATGTACTAGAGCTGCCCTTGCAAACATAGAAATGCATATGAAAGAGTAGCTCTTCTCCATTCACCCAAAGACCCAGTGGCAAATTTTGACAGAGAACCATCACACAGTGAATGTATAAAGACAGTAGACAGACTAAATTTGTCCTTATAAAGGAGATTTTCATTGAGTTCTGCAGTATACTTGAGTATATTTATGATATAAGCAGTCCTCACAGGTATTAAGGCATTGCTACAGGTGTAAGGATCTGGCTCTATAGCTATAGTTCGTGATGTCTACAACTGTAATTTTGTGATAGTTTTTTTCCTTCAAAGATTTTTTCCAAAGATTTATGAAGTAAGTAAAATTAATCAGGGGGAACATAAGCAGAATTACTATAAAGTCTACTGCAGTTACAAAAAGTGGGCTAAGTACCCACCAATTCTACCAGATATATACATGTATGTGTATGGTATTAAAATAGCTAGATTTAGAAACAGTGAGATCAAGGCTTTTGCCAAATTATCAATCTTAATTATAAATACAATTTAAAATTGTATTATATGCATACACTATTTAACTGTGTATCCATTTTTACAGGTTTTGATTTTTCTTCATGTAACATTTTTTGAAATAAACTTACAATTAATCAATGCCTACCTTCTGTATAGCTTTGTCTTCTGAACTAAAATAAGAAGATGTTAAAATTAAGGTACAGAAATAAAATACATAAATGAAATCATCCCAAAATTTCAGCAAATTTCAATTTTCTCTTGCAAAAATGGCAGCTACCTACAATTAGATTTTTTTTAATAACAGAGTTTTGATTTATGTGGAATAGTAATTCTAGAAGTCCTAATACCTTAAATTATTCAAACACAGCTCCTTCTGATGTATCCTGAGGAATCTTTAATAAATATTAAGCTTGTGCTGTTGAACTTGGTATTCTACATGTGTTGCTGGTGTGAAATTCAAAGAGAAATCCAATACTTTTCTCCTCTATGACTTATATATTAGATTGTAGTGTTAGATGCAAAATTGAAAACCTTCCTGAAAACTTTAACCTGAACATTTCAAGAGAATTAGAGTAAGTGAACTTGATTATACTGTAGTAATCACAATAATGCTCTTTGCATTTATGCTCTAATGCATTTTATGAGTGTACTACAGGAATTACAATTTAAATTTTGGGTATTATTTTCTCTTTAAAACTAGTTACAGTGAAAAGTGGCAAGGAAAAAGCCTCAGTGTAAGTGATCTGTAATTACAGCTTTTTTCAAAGAATATTTCATAATACACAGACTTTTAAGGCTTATATAGGGTTGGTATTTAATTAACTGGTTATTCAGCTTCGACTGTATTTTTGGAGACCAGTTTTTAATTTTGGGATATAATGAAATCAAAAAAAATATGTCCATTAGACTCATTACTATAAGGGAATAGTTTCCAGTACTAGCCAGAACTGAATTAAAATTCTAGATGATGAAGGTAACTTGCAGGTAAAACACATTTTACATTCAGAATTTAAAATTCTACTTTTCATAACACCAGATAAAACAAAAAGGAGTACCGAGTCTGAAAAATATTATCCATATATGGTTTGTCTGCATTGAAATATGTAAGTTAAATGTTTAATTTTTATTCATAATGTACACAGTCAGAAACATCTGTCAGTGGAAGTTTTTGTGCTCACTTAAATGGAGAATTTAATTTGATTTCAAATGACCAGTTGTGACATATAAAACCACATGTAACACATGAAGTGAGAAGCATTAGACAACTTCAAACAGCCAGAAAATTCTCCTCCAAAGATATAAATTGGAAACTCCTGTGGCCACCTTGGCAGAACTTTTCAGTGATTTCTATTTATCCGGAAGAATACATTTGAGCATAAAGAAAGCGTCTATCATTCCTATCATTCATGTCTGAATAAGCAGAAACAAGAGCAACATTTAGGTTCTTTGAAGTATTCTTCATCAATTATTTTAAAAAGAGAAGCTGTGGAACTGTTTCCCTAGAGAAGTTTCTTCTTTTTAGCTCTGTGATTATCCTAGGAACATAAATTTCATACCAGTAACATATTACTTCAGTGCCAGTGAATTAAATTTTTGTGAAACAAACCAAAGTCCTCAAATAAAAGTCCACTGAAATTAATTTTTTTCTTAATAATATTGGAATGAGTATTTTCTCTTTCTGACAGGAAAAATAAATCTCTGTTGTTGAGTCAGTAAGTTATTTCTTGACACATTTGTTAAATATTTGGGGAAGGAGGCAAGTAACATGTTAAAAAATCTTTTATTTTTAAAAGGCTATCATTATGCATTTTCAAGGGTCAAATTGTCCTAAATGTCTCATCTTATATATTTTTTTATTAGTATATATTTTAAGCGAAATAAAAACCACTTTCATTTTTGTCAATTGTTTATCTTCAAAGTTCCTTTCTAATTTCACACAGAAAAAGAAGCCATAATACAGATCTACTTTCTCACTATTCCACTGCAAAGGGATTTTTAGTAATTTCTGTTGCGTTTAGTTGTGTGTTTTATGTTGTATTTCATCTAAAGCATATGAAAAAAGATACTGTGATGACCTTCTAAAATATTTAAATAACCACATATCCAACACATCCATCCTCTTCTTCTTAATTCAAATTAAAATGGAAGAATGTCTTCAGTTTTAAAAAAAAACCCAACAAAACCAAACCAGAGGAGAATGCTACTAAGCCTATTTTCTTTTTTAAAATCTAGTCCATACTTATATATAATGAAAAGGTAAAATACATTTCATGGTCAGCGGGTGCTTCCATGACTGCACAACTGTGAAAAAACAGATCTCCGAATGGCTCCAGTATAGAAGTGCAATATGAGTATATGTCCCCATTGCTTTAAGAAGACTAGAAACTTCTCATTTCCCAAAGGATTAGTCCTCAAAGTACAAATCACCTTCCTTGCTGGGCTGCTGTCACTGAGACAGTAGGTGGTGGCTTTTATCTTCTTGATTTTTTTAAACACATGCTGAACAAAGTTGTTCCTGGCATGCATCCTGGCTGCTGTTTTAATGGTCAGTCTAACCTTTGCTGTCAGAAAGACAAAGTACTGCTGCTTTCCTGTAAAATGTTCATAATGTAGCTAGAACTTAAGAATCAGCTAAGGACTCTGGAGCGATCACTTTCTACTTATTTATCTTCACAATTCTGCATTGTAATTAGCTGTCTTAAATTGCAGTCTTATCATTTAAATAATTCTGATTTAAGCAGTCTTCTGGCCTTAAAAAGGAGAGGGAAAGAAGATGATTTAATTAAATTACACTGGGAATGAAGATAAACATAAGAAGGAATAACTTCATCTGTGATAAATTCAAAGCTCTTGGCTGAATATAACATTCATGTCGTAAATTCTAATAACTAATATTCTGACATTTAAAAGAACACTAAATTCTATCTGTTTAATCCTGCTTATTACAGTGTATTATGTGATCAGTACTGTAAATGTGTCATTAGCCACCCTACAGTTAATGTAACTGGTAGCATTACTTTGGTCCATTACATGGTAACATTACATGGATGGATCTAAAGCCAAAATATAAATATTCTTGGATAATTTTTATTCTTTTTTCTTTTTTTTTTTCTTTTTTTTTTTTAAATAATTGTATAGATATATTTTCAATGTCATTTGTGATGTAAAGAATACCAGCTGGACTTCATGTTCTGTCTTTTCTATGCATAATGTAATGGTTTATATTTTTTACAGAGGTGAAAATCTAAATAGAATTATTTTTAATTTTGAAAATAGTTTCTGTCAGAACAAATTTTGCTTTTATTAGCTCAAAGGAACACATAAAAAAAAAGAAAGAAAGAAAGAAAGAAAGAAAGAAAGAAAGAAAGAAAGAAAGAAAGAAAGAAAGAAAGAAAGAAA
>JASVER010000023.1:8673634-8708248 GCA_030449065.1 Oceanodroma leucorhoa | reverse complement strand
AAGAAAGAAAGAAAGAAAGAAAGAAAGAAAGAAAGAAAGAAAGAAAGAAAGAAAGAAAGAAAGAAAGAAAGAAAGAAAGAAAGAAAGAAAGAAAGGAAGGAAGGAAGGAAGGAAGGAGGGAAGAAAAAGAAAGAAAGAAAGAAAGAAAATAAACAATTAGAGTTACATACTGTTAGTGGCTAGTAATAGCCATGGAAGGTAATCCTTCAAAACCTTCTGAACCTTCTCATGTCTAAGAGTATTGTTATTGACACTATTAATATTGGTAGCAAGTGAAATGCTCCTTCGTAATTTGATGTCTGATCGTAAAAGCTTTTTGCCATTATGGTTATTGTTTTCATCATGTGCCGCTTCAGCATGAACAAGTCATATCTGTGTCATCACTAATGGTCCATTATTAATAAAT
The DNA here is from genome assembly GCA_030449065.1 of Oceanodroma leucorhoa. NCBI lineage: Eukaryota > Metazoa > Chordata > Aves > Procellariiformes > Oceanodroma > Oceanodroma leucorhoa. The sequence continues at coordinate 8,707,842 of JASVER010000023.1, read as the reverse complement.
GTCCTCAATCATTGATAGATTTAGCTGAATAATTGTTTTGCTTTATCTCAGATTTCTCTGCAGTCTCTGGGACTATGATAGTATGCCAATCATTGCATAGGCTTGCATCAATACGAAGAACTTTTTTATAAAACTTGCAGGACACTAGCCTGTTAATCATCGTGTCTACATTTGCAATGCTTAGATATTTGTTCCAAAGAGTCATTCAAGTTCTGTAGGACAGGTGGCTCAGAGTGGCTATTGTCGTTTTGCTTAATAAATAAGCCTTATATAAAACTGCACTGCATTACACTACATAGCATTTTGGATCTTTCCTACCTTGCCGTGTGACTGTCCAGCACCTAATGTCTAACATTTAGCTGCTATATACACGCCACATGATCACACTGGCAGTTTCAAAAGCAAGCCACACATAAAACTGAAGCTGCTTCTGCTTTTAATAGTGGTCCTGCTTAAAAGACATCAATATGACCCAGGGCCATTGCCAGGCCTGCCTCACCATCTAGTTTGAGCCAGACAAATCATTTCTGGATAGACGAATCTCAGAATCTCACAATCTTGCAGAAACTACTTGTCTGCAAAAGAGAATGACAATTGATGTCCTGGCTTCTTGGTAGTTTCTCTTTTTATGTTGGCTAGTATGAAATATTTAAATAGAAGACCTCCATCTTCAGTTTCATGGCCTGGGTTTGAGGTTTTAATTCTCCAGCTATGTGCTCTCCAACTCTTTTTTTTCTCCAAATTCCCTCGACTTCTGGCTCTTCTGGATTCAACATGTTAGAACTTATGATGAGTTATTATATCAGAACATATGATGAGACTCAACACATTAGAGACATATGGCGAGATGTCCAGGGAAGGACTACTTCAGAAATATATTTTCCTACAATATTTTTATATGTCTCTTCAGCCCAGTGGAAGAAACCAGGACCAATGAAAGCTCTAGTGATTTCAGTCATAGCAAGCTGTAATTGGCAGCATGATTACATATGCCCTGCTACCTTTCCTACCCAGCTATTAAGGTCGCATTTTTAGTGACACACAATTAATGATTTGTGATTTACCCTCATTCCCTTAGGACACTTGTATCATCTTGCATCTGCACTTTTGAGGTTCCCTGCAACAGTCTCTTTTCTTCAACAGCCTTCAAGATGTGGGTTACTGGTAACTAATGCTTTATTAGTGTCCTGGTTTCGGCTGGGATAGAGTTAAATTTTTCCCTAGTGCTGTGTTCTGGATTTAGGATGAGAAGAATGTTGATAACACACTGATGTTTTCAGTTTTTGCTAGGCAATCTACTGGTCAAGGATTTTTCATCTTCCCATGCTCTGGCAGGTGCACAAGAGGCTGGGACGGAGCATAGCCGGGACACCTAGCCCAGCTGGCCAACAAGGGTATTCCATACCATATGATGCCATGCTCAGTATATAAATAGGGGGCATGGTCCAGGAAGTGGCGATCACGGCTCGTTATTGATCAGCGGGTGGTGAGCAATTGCATTGTGCATCACTCATTTTGTATATTCTACTACTACTACTACTATTATTATTATTATTATCCTTTCCTTTTCTGTTCTGTTAAACTGCCTTTATCTCAATCCACTAATTTTACTTTTATTTTTCGATTCTCTCCCACATCCCACTGAGGGGCAGGGGGCAGTGAGCAAGCGGCTGTGGTGTTTGGCTGCCTGCCAGGTTAAACCACAACAATTAGCAAAACTCACTCATGCCTACATCCTTGTACTAGAGTCATTGAATAGGTCAGTCTACAAAAAAAAAAAACCCAACAAGCTAGTTAGATATCGATTCAGATTACACAGATATAGTATCTTGTTAACTTTTCATTATTATTATTTAGTTAGTTACAGAGATATCACTGGTATGTTATCAAAACTACATCACAATATTGGTCCCTGTACAGATCAGGCCTGAAACGCACAAAGGTGAAATGTCATGAAACCAGTGACCTCTCACAGTGTGCTGGTTTTGGCTGGGATAGAGTTAATTCTGCTTGTAGTAGCTAGTATAGGGCTATATTTTGGATTTGTGCTGAAAACAGTGTTGATCATACAGGGACATTTTGGTTATGGCTGAGGAGTGCTTACACAGAGTCAAGGCCTTTTCAGCTTCTCATGCTCTACTGACTGAGAAGGCTGGAGATACACAAGAAGCTTGAGGGGCCACAGCCAGGACAACTGACCCAAACTGGCCAATGGGATATTTCATACCATATGACGTCATGCTCAGTATATAAACTAGGGGAAAGCTGGCCAGGGGGATGCTGCTCAGGAACTGGCTGGGCATCGGTCCACGGGTGGTGAGCAATTGTTTTTGGGTTTTTTTTTCTTTCATTTGTATCACTTGTCTGTCTCGGGTTTTATTTCTCTCTCTTTGTGTTATCTTTCTTTTCATTACATATTATTATTATTATTATATTTTATTTCAATTATTAAACTGTTCTTATCTCAAACCGTAAGTGATTTTTACTCTTCCAATTCTCTCTCCCATCCCACTGGGGGGGAGTGAGCAAGTGGCTGTGTGGTGTTTAGCTGCCTGACGGGTTAAACCACGACACACAGCAAATACAACCTAGTCCTTCTCCACGTATTTACTCTTTCTTATGCCTGTTCCTCAGCTGCCTTCTTCAATCAATGCAGCTACTAGGTTGTAAGCATGTCCCCCCTCTCAAATTCCCCCAAGTTCATAGCCTAGTCAGCAGAATTTGGAAAGCCATCTTGAGCACAACACCTTTCAGGGTAGTTCTCTAAGTATTGTCTGCAAAGGCATGGAGTCTTATCTATACCACCAATCCCACCCACCCCCTGGCAAGCACTGCTGCTACACAACTGTTTTGGGATGTTGGTAGGACAAAGGATAAACATGTATTATATTTTCTGTCTCCAACCACTGACAGGAGCTGAAGTTAGGAAGTCTGATAAGATTTCTTCACAGAAAAAAGATTGAAAAGGAAAACCTGGAAGCAACGAGGGCCCAGGTGGGGGCTGCTTTCCAAGAAGGACTTTGTCCATGTTTTTCACATGGACAGCACTTAGAAGGCCAGAAAAGGAAGAAAGTCTCTTCAGCATGTACGTGAAAAAATTCTAGTCCAGAGGTTCAGCAAACCAGAGACTAGGCCCACTTCAAGCAAGGTTGTCTACCAGAATGAGACCTAATAAACCCCAGTTTTCTGATTTCTGGAATAGGTCAAATAGTGACTGCATCTAAGGAGGAGTATATTGAATGAGTGACACAGATAAAGACGATTTGGGTGACCTCCCAGTACATTTTCCAGGTATATATATTTAGATGATGTAGATGAGGTCTTGATGGGCTTGTAGGAGGCGGGTAAAAATGGAGATGAGTCCAATGGAGATGCTTAAAATCCAAAACCTTGAAAATTATTTTGGAGCAGATATGTTCCAGCCTATATGTCCTGGATAAATTCAGATCTTTTCAATAAAGTGAGAACATCTGTATTTACTGATATTTGGCAAAGAACTTGTGTCATATGCATAGTTATGCAGTTAAGATGACACTTCCAGTTTTGATACTTATTTCATAGCTTTTAAGAGTTTGTGTAGTTTGATGCGGCTCAAAATTAAATTTCTTTTGAAAATAGTTCAGAAAAACAAAAACAAGAAGAAAAAGCACGTATGTACATACACCTGGCTCCTTTTAGGGTTTTCAACATTAGCATAAAACTAAGAGCTAAATCTGTATTGCTGTTCAGTTGCTCAACTTTTTTTTTTCTCCCCCTCCCCCCACAGATATACAGAGCAAAATGGTCTGAATACTGAATTGGCATAGCACTGAAAAAATAATGATTTACTCTAGTTTCAATAAATGTTGAGTTATAAGCACCCTGAACTGTTCCTCCTAAAGAAAGAATAAGTGACCCCAAACCATCATGAGTTACCTTGAGTTGGCCTACTTTTTAAGAGAAAACCAAGCCACAAGCCTCAAACAGTATGTTCCAACCCTAGAAGGATCATGTAGGCAGAACACATATTTGTGGTTGCATCACTACAAGTCCTCCAGAAGCTGGCTAACACCCATGCAGCATCAGAAAGCTTTGTAATCCTAACACAGTTTTCATTCTACATGAATGTACTGTTCATATCCTAAACCCCTGTAATTTTCTTTCACCCTGAAAGGCTCATGGAAAATCCCAAATGCCGCTGGCTTCTCCCTTCTTCCACTTATGCAGATGGGGTTATCATTGGCTCATTTTAGTTCCCTAATCCCAATTTGCAGCTAAAGCAATTTATGCTCCTGTTAAGACAGGAGGCTGGGCAGGAGTCCCCCTCAGTTGTGCTGCCTTGCACTACATGGTCCACACTGCTAGGCAATCCAGCCTATTCCACTGAACAGGATTTTTGCAACTTTCTTATGCCTTTGTTTCTAAGATCATCTAGCTGTCTTCAAAGCTTCTCATAAATCAGGGTAGACTCATGCCTGTCTGCTGACGCAGCAGATTCAGGATGAGACCAATAGAGATCTCCTTTAATATTTTCTCCCCCTTCTGAAGGGGAATCCTCCCATGTAAGTTTTCATGTATTCTAGCACCTGCCGAACAAGTACATATGAATCTGTGTGGAATGACTAACATCAGCAGAGATTGTTAGAGTACCAAAATCAGAATGCAATACCTTCTGGCCAAGTACAGCCTTGTGATAGAAGCAAGCATTCAATGGTCYGAGAAGAGCTACGCCAATTGCTGCAAAGCCTAGCACTAATAAAAATGAAGTTTAAAAAAAACGACATCTGAAATGACATACATCACTGCCAATCATTCTCACTGCTAAGGCTAGAAACAAAGAGCAGCCAGGCCCAGAAATGATGCATGCCATTTCAGATGCTTTCTAAACAGGCAGCACAGCAAGAATACCAGAATTCATATCTCCATATCTATCACTGCAGCAGGTCTGACATCTGGCAATCCACACAACGGTGATTTTGCAGTGTTTTGTATCCCTTATTGTCCTGTGTTTCTTTTCTTTTCTTTTCCTTTTCTCTCCACCAGACTTTCATAGGATTTTACTAACCCAGAAGATAACTGCACCCACTAAATGGAACAAATTTAATTTGCCAGATGATTCAATTGTGCAAAAGTCCAGCAAGAATGTTGATGAGGCTACAGGCCAAGAGCTCTTCATTCCTTGACTGAGTTTTGCTCAAGAGATTTCATTTTGTATATTAATAGGCAAGAGGATCTATTAATGAATTCTTATACATTATTTTTTAAAGTTTCTTTTATAAGTGGGTGTGGGGATGGTTGCTTTTTCATTGGTTATATCTTGCCTGGGCAAGTAAAGTTTATTTTATTGCATTATAAGAAATAACTCTGTGGGACTTCATGTGGCTGCTTGATGCTGAGTTTCACAATAAAGTAAGGTTTGCAATATGTCGTTGCAAGAGTCTACCCTCATTTTTGTCTAATGCCTTTTTTAGTGTTTGTGCAAAGCATTCTGCTAATCTGTTTTGCGTTGGATAATAACTATCTGATCTAGTGCATTTTCTCACTTTTTTTCTTCAGGAAAATTGGAAATTCTGCAGGAAAGTATGAAAACTCTTTATCTAAAACAATATCTCCAGGTAAGCCATATGGGAGAAAGCCAAATCACAATATGCCTCAGTAGTTTTAACAGAAGTGTTTATCATACGTGCACTTCTGGCCTCCTACAAGAAACACAATCTATAATTAAGTACATTTATTTATTTTTCTCTGCTAAATCAAGATGTGTCATTTTTACCAAAGCTTACTGCCATTTTCATCAAAAGGATAGAGCAGTTTGAGTGACAATGTTTGTATTGATTTCCTTTTTCTATACCAGTCCAAAGGCTCTTACCATCAAGAATAATTTCTCTGTTGTTTTTTTTTTAATTTTTTTTATCATGTGTTCACTGCAGGATGCTGCAATAAAAATTACATTTTGTGGCTTGGGAAATGGACATTAACTGAGCTGCAAAGCACGCATAGTAACTATACACAGAAATTCTTATACATCTATATACTGAGAACACACAAAATCAGCATTTTATTGTTCAGCTAGGACAATTTTCCACTTTTGTAATTATTCCAATTAACATTTTCACAAGTCATTAAAAGATGGAGAAATTATTAAGAAAGACATACAACTAAAATTTTACTTTTAAACATAGGATTAAGGGGAACCTTTGGTAATTATATATTGACTCTGATTCTCTGTTTAGGCTTATCACTAGATCAGCAACATGGTACACAGTACTCTACTGCTTCATATTGTCTTCATATCATTTCAGTTAACTAGTGAAGGACCATTTGCTTCTGTACAAGTACTGCCAGTGGGAAACATTATATTCGGAAGAATTTTGGTAACAAACTTCATTTTACTTTTATATACAAAGTTTTTGATTTTTATTAATCAAACTAACAATGTTGGTTTTTCATTGTTGTTTGTTTGTTTGTTTKTTTTCCCCTACAACCTGTCTTTGGAAATGATAGGGCGTTCATTGCTCAATTGGGTTTATGTGTCAAGGTGGTGGTAGAAGGGGGCTGCAGGGATGACCTCTGTGACAGACAACAAGGCCAGAGAAGAAGGAGGGGGAGGAGGTGCTCTAGGTCCCTGAGCAGAGCTTCCCCTGTAGCTCCTGGAGAAGACCATGGTGATGCAGGCTGTACCCCTGCAGCCCATGGAGGACCACGCCGGGGCAGATACCCACACTGCAGCCTGTGGAGGACTGCATTATATAGTAGGTGGATATGCCGTGAAGGAAGCTGCAGCCCATGGAGACCCCATGCAGAAGGAGGCTCGTGGAAGGAGCTGTGGCCCACACAAGAGCAGGTTTTCTGGCAGGAGCTGTGGTCTGTGGGAGACCCACGCTGGAGCAGTCTGTTCCTGAAGGACTGTATCCTATGGAGAGCACCCACACTGGAGCAGTTTGTGAAGGACTGTATACCGTGGGTGGGACCCCATGCTGGAGCAGGGGAAAAGTGTGAGGAGGAAGGAGCAGCAGAGAGGAGCTGTTATGGACTGATTGGACCCCCCCTTCCCTATCCCTCTTTGTCGCTTGGGGACGGGAGAAAATAAAGGAATTGAGAATGAAGGAGTGAAGTTGAGCCTGGGAAGAAGCGGGGGTGGGAGGGAGGTGGTTTTTGTTTTGTTTTGGCTTCTCACCATCCTACTCTATTTTTAATTGAAACTAAATTAAATTAATCTTCCCCAAGCTGAGCCTGTTTTGCCCATGATGCCAATTGGTAAGTAAGTGATATTCCTATCTTTATCTTGACCTATAAGATTTTCCATCTTATCTTCTCCCTTTTCCTGACGAGGAGGGAGAGTGAGAGAGTAGCTGGGTGGGCATCTGGAAGCCAGCCAAGGTCAACCCAGCACAACTGCTTGTCTCAATTTTCATTTTCACATTTACAAAATTATTTAATTACTTTAACCTCATATGACTATCTGAGGTTAGCTTATTCTGTAGTGGAAATAGTATGGACAAATCATGTTTGATATTATCTTGATATGAACAGGTTCAGAATTTGTCATGATATTTTCATTTTCAGACTAATTCCATATCCATTTCCTCTGGCTGCCCTCTGATCTAAGGAGTTTACTACTCTCCTCTGCTTCCATATAGCTATTTCCTATCTACAATTTACAGTACTCTCTATAGCATTAAGATCACTCTTTGTAGGGTTACACGGTAACCTGCATCATTGACAAGAAAATTTGGAAAATAAAATAAATAAATAAATAAATAAACCTCGTAAAGCAGACTTATTGTTCAAGGAAAACTAACCAACAGTTAGAGGTCTGACCCGGTTCGGAACAAAATTCTTTCTGAACTTCTCTTCTAACCACTTAAGCGAATGTCAAACCTGCAGGGGCTCACGTTGAAGCACCCTATCACCTCTGTAATTTGCATCAGCCAGCTCCATGTATAGTCCCAGAAAGGTAAATTCTGTTTTCCACTCAGTGGTATCTATGGGAAAATGCCCCTCAACATCTCCAGCAAAGTGTCATTAAGGGCACTGTGCCTTATACAACATCCTTTCCCTAACAAGCAGGCCAACTGTACAGCAAGCACTGGCTCAGGCAAGACACACAATGTCAAGCACATTTCCTGGAGCTAAGCACACATCTGGATCCTACATGGCGATTCCTACACTCCCCTTTCACAGCACAGAGGAAGGAAATTTGCAGTGCAACCTAGCACTTGAAACACAGTGAGAAAAGAGGTGGCAGGTGAGAAGGGAGGGAGGGAATCAGCAAACGTGCCATCCATCCCAGGGCATCAGATGACACACTCCCTTGCATGTCCTCTCAACTCTGCTCTCCACACACCCAGAAAGCAAAGCCTGTGAGCTCACAATCACGCAGACACGTGAAGGGATGAGGGCACTGGAGCGGCTGGGAACACTGCCAGAAATCTGGTATCTGTATCCCCAAGAACATATGGAATGGCTGGCATTGCTCTGCCAAGAGGCTATGCATTTACACTTTCTACATTGCTTATCAGCCTAGAACTTGCGCAAACGACAGTAAGAGTTTCCTATCTTGGGGGATGGCTGTCAGTCTTACCAGATGAAAGACATAACTGTTCTAAAGTTCACTTGCACACACTGGAAATTGGTCAGCACCACCAGTCACAGATTTCTACACAGCCATGCTGCAAACTGAACAGTCCTGACTGTGTAAGCACAGCAACCTCACACGTTGCTCACACGTTATGGCACTCCATGCTTGGAGAGATCCACACCAAACCTACCATGCAGGACTGGACAGCTCTTTGATGACACTCAGTCATTATTATCCCCTTGGTAGGCAAAGTAGCTTTACTGCCACCACTGCAAAATCTGGAGGAAAGGACCAACTCAAACATACCTCCCCCTGAATTTGCACACATAACCCAAGCAGCATTCAACAAAATTAAAAGGCCACTGCCAGACCTTGCTACATTCCCTGAGCCAGGAAGGAATCCATAGTTCTGCTTCATGTGGATGCAGCTCCAGGAGCTTGCAGACACCTTCTCAGGCCTTGGCAGCCTGGCCAGTGTCCCAGCCATCATCTGGCAGAAATACAGTGCAAGAAGTTGCTAAATATAGTGGGTTTGGAGGTCCATGGGTGTTCCTCCTGTCCTTTATTCAACTCATGCAAGGATGCTGTTGTGTCCCCAGGTCCTGCCAACAATTAGAAGGAGCATGTATTCACAATAGGCACACACAATRAACATAGCTGGCCACATAGCTCAACATGGACAGAAGGCAATGTTTTTATCCACATCCTTATAAACACATACAGCACTCACAAATATGAACAGCACAGATTGCCCATTCTTGTTCCTCTTCCCCTACCAATGAGGTCTGAAGTCTGCTAGTGGAATGTGTACACTCATAACATGTGGGCCTCTCTTGTAGCTGGTCTTAGATACTCGGCCTATCCAGTACCTGACCCCTAGAGCCCTGATTTGCCCTAGTTGCTGACGCTTGGACCTACAGGTCCCTGGGGTTTGTGGTCTCACTCCAGTTGCTGGAAATCAGACCTCTTATCATATCTGCAGCCTAGTCCACTTTGAAGGTTACAGGCATTCATGCAAGATCAGCAGCATTCACACAGAATTGAGAGTACACACCCACACAGAAAATATTTAGAAGTAAAATTTAACAAGAATATTGGATAGACTGCCATGGTAAGGACAGAGCTCTGTTACACAAACCCTTTGTTTATAATGTGACCAGACCCTTTTACCCCTTTCTTCATCTGTTTTCCCACACTTGTTCCTACCCTACTCCTCCCTTTCCCTGCCTTTGGTCCTTCCCCTAAATATCTTGTAGTATGGTTCACACGCTCCCACAATCACCTTAAAGCACTCCATAAGTTTTATACAATCCCAAATGCTCTTCCCTCCACTTGCCATAATGAGCCCTAGACCCATTTAGACCATTACTCCCTATAGTCTGCAGTGCATACTGCAGGGAGAGGTTCTCTAAGGTCATCAAAAGGTGACTGTGGGTGATGGTCTTCCCAGTCTGCTCTATTCTTACTGATAAGGTTACTATGTTCGTAGACTTATAATTGCTCTTCTGACCCTCCCCTGCTCCCTTCTCCCTTTGTCTTTACTTACCCTTTACTCACCCTTTAACCGAGTAAGCTAACATATGGTAACTTGCAGATGGCTGGGCCACACCTAGAAAAGAAAGAAAAAACAAAACTGAACTAAAACAAAACCCCAGACATTTCAGCCAGCAGCCATTCAACTAAACCTAGAACTTTGCATTTACACCATGGGCAAGAGTCACATGGTGGCTGGCTTCAGGGTCAGCTTGTTATCAGCCAGTTCCCCCAAGTGGCAAGCCAGTTCAAAACAGCTCCACAGAGCTAGGTAATTGAGATGGAAATCAGACAATAGGTGGTGGGATGGTTGCGTTCTTGGTAGTGATGGTGGTCATGAAAGACCAGTGTCAGTGTCAGTGCACACTGACATCACTACCGTCAGCTCTAAAACTTTTCTTCCTACAGTTGTGGTATGAAACCACCTGGTACTGAAGCTGGGAGAAGTCTTTTTAGGAGATGCTCCTACACCCCTGCATCACAGAGAGATAACGCCTATAAGCCCAAATGGCTGCTGCTCTTGTTACAGCAGTAGGAGCCTATGAAGGGAGTTCTCTTATTTTCTAAAAAGGTCAGTGAATGAGCCTGAAGGCAGGTGGATTTGGTGAGACAGAGAGGTAGAAGGGATATGGACAAGATCAGTTCCTACCAAGGAGGTCCTCCAGTTGCCCATGATGTGTAACATTGCCAGCTCCCCTTGAAGGGTGGAGGGAGGATTGGCTGGTGAGCCTTCATAGCCTGGTAAGGACAAATACTGCCTTTGGGGCATATACAGTGTCCTCTAGGTGTAACTTACAAGTGCCAAAGGGCCACATGGGACAGCTGCATCTGCATCTCTGAAGCAACAAGAGTGTGTCATGGCCCTGCCAGCTCTGTCTGTCCCAGCCTGGCCTCAGTTTGTCCCTGTCCCCAGGGAGGCATCTAATCCTGGGGGCTGGGGCTACCCTGGTGTCCCCTGGCTGCCCTGCTCCTGGCTAGGGGGTGGGATGGGCCCTGGCCAGCAGGCCCTGCCCTGACAGACCCTTGGGGAGCCCCCACTGTCCCCAGCCCCTGGGAGCTGCTGGCCCCTGTGGAGATCTGACAGGGTGTGGTAAAATAAGTTAACTGAAAAGTGTGACAAATTACAAGGCAGAGCCACTGCAATAAGTGAAGCCTCAGAAAGCAATGTCTACCCCAGCTGACAGCATTTCAAACAGTGCCAGCTGGACCCACATGCAGGCTAGCCCTCTCTCTAGGCATGATCATATCACATGCGTGGAGACCTGGGGCTGCTGAGTGGGGGTAGAGGAGATCCAGCCAACCCAGGACATACGTAGGTGGGTGCTGTGAACATGTGATAAAGTTTAACACTGCAATTTTTACGTATTTTTAGCATGCCCCAACATACATTATCAAACAGCTCTGAGTATGTTCAGCTCTTTTCTTTCCCATCAGTATGGATGCTCAGCATGCTCCACAATGTTCTTCACGGGGAAAGTGATGTTGCTGAGGTTCCTGTGCCCTGGCCACACAGGAGGTGAGGTTCATGGTTGTCTTCTTTTGTGATGATGATGATGTCCTGTTCAGAGAAGCCAACCACCTCAGTACGATGCCCAGAGATCTACAGGTAGTACACAGCTTGCAGTGAGAAGCAGTTCTGCAGGCCCCAACCCTGAGGAAGAGGACAGTTGCCATGTGATCTGAAGTGGGCACAAACATGAGTAACTGGAGCATGACAAAAACTTAAAATTTGTATTTGTGACAAGAAAACATTAGCAAATTTTGAGATCATGAAGAAAACCTAGTTCATCTTAAGCCTAACAAAATTGAAATAAATTAACATTATTTTTAAATGTATTTTAATTTAAAATTAACTTTTTAATAGAAAAAAAAAGGTCAATGTTTGTATTTAAACAGTTAAATGTAATTTTCAGGAAATAAATGTGTCATTTTAAAATGTTTGGAATCATTTTCACTCTCTTCTCTAGTGACGGAAGTACTTCTTAAGCAAATGTTTGCATATGTAATTAGAAAACTCTATGCATTAACGTGCAGAAATCATATTTGCAGCACTGTATGTTTTGGACATTTATACCATTGAAATTAGTTGCCTCAAACATTTACACTTTTTTTTTTTTTTTTTAAATGTTATCAGAGACACTATGCTGTCTGTATTATTAGTTCCTACCGATATAGTATGATCTTTCCTTGTTTCCTGGTGCTTTTACTTCATTTTACTATAAAGTCAGGACAATTAAAAATGTCCAAAGATTTGCTTTTATAACAGATTTTTTTTGTGGGAGATGATGAAGAAATTCTTCATTGGTTTGAGTGACATATATTATATTTCTGTTTGAAAAAATATCCCACTCTTGTGTTCAAAGACTGAGCTGCATTCCCTGAATGTTTTAACTTCAACATATGCATGACTCTAGCTTCCATGTCATGACTGGCTATTATGTCAACAAAAAAGTACATTGATATATAATTTGGGCAACATTCATGAGTTCCTAAACCTATTCAAAGTATGTCTCTTATCTTCTAAAATTCTTTGGAATTCTTATGTGTTTCTTCATGAACTAATGCAATTTTGAAATATATCATTTTGGAAGAGTAGGTGCAGGCTGGGTGTAATGCCAAGACAGACATTTTTGTCCTTTTTTAAATCTGTGCATCTAAAGAGCTGGAAGGTTGCTTTGATGAAGCAATGATTTCTGCACTAATCCCAGACTCATTAAAAATGAAATATGATAGTTCTTCATGCTGAAGTGCTTTTTGTTTTGCTGGCTGAAGTCCCTTTGGCTGCTAACCAGGGGCTCATGGGGCATATTTTCTGTTTGCACTTTGACCACTCAAACTTCAAACCCAGTTGCTAAAATTTATAACAGATTCTAAATCAATGATAAATGTTACATTTCCCACTAACCATGATTGCTCATAAATACTTTTTAAGTTTTAATTTTAATATGTCATTTATTGACTTAACCACTCATTAGCTTTTCTCTAGTAATAGAAAAGTGGCTCTAAAATCCTGTATTTTGATAGCATAGTCCTTTGCCAAGGTTATAACTGAGAATTAAGAGAAAACTCAGCATCACTTAGGTGGTGACTCAATCTGACTGAAATGCTAAAGGAACAGAAGGTCAATGCCCCCTCACTTTGATAAGTGCTTTGATGAACAACTCAGAGAAAAAAATATGCGTGGATGTATTTGTGCTATTCAAAGCAAATGAATTGAACATAGTGAAAAAGAAACTTTTCTTCCCAAGGAACAAAGGTTATCCGTGCATCTGCAGTTTGAGATTAAAGGTAATACAAGGACAATAGCGCTTTCACTGGTAGTGCTCTTTCCCCATTATATCTTGGCCCCGCAATGCTTCATTTATTAGGAATGTATTATGGGAGACAGTTTAAAAATATCCAAGTGATAGATACTCTTTTTCCTGTTGTGTTTAGAATAAATGGCTTACTGTAATACTGGAATTACAGAAGAATTTGCTTCAGAACTTCTGGGAAAATGAACTTCATAAGCCCTTAAAAACATTTATCTATTTCTAATGTCTTCTTCTTTTCCATTTTTTTTGTTAAAAGACTAAGCAGCTTTCAAATATTATTGGCCATATTTTTCTAATGTGTTTGAGGTATAAAATTGACAAATGCACACTTTCCTCACTGCTGGTCTATTTTCCAGACCTCCAGGAGTTTGTATGTATCACAGTTCTTCTCATTTCTGGAATAGGAATTCTATAGATCTATGTGCTGAACACAAGTATTTGCGGGCTAAGACTCATTAATTATACACCCTGATAAAAATTTGGTTTACAAATGACTTATGGTTAATTGTTGGGTGAATGATCCTACACAAAATTTCCCTCTGGAAAATGGAAGATAGGAAATTCTGCTCAGAAAAAGTAAGACAGAAGAGTTCAAGTTTTCCACAAGCATTTTATTGCTCTAATCATGCTGAATTTCTGTCACTGCAATCTAAGGAATATGCTAGATACAACAGCAAATGCCAGGTAAACTAAAGATTTTTAGTTTTAGTAAAACTAAAAACTAAGAGCAAAGTTGTCAATTTCCTGCCCATTTCCAGCACTACACAGGCACATCAGCAGTAAGATATGGCAAAAGGCATAGCTGCTGTGTGCTTTATTAGTATGGTCCTCCCCCAACCAGTTAAGTTAAGAGGCCGGTTTTGTAAACAGTGTCATATTCTCATTTCAATTACTTTTTCATCACTATTCATTCCCTAAGTTGTTGAGCAAACACAAGAATCACCATACTTTCTACACAGTCATCATGTTAGCAGCTTCACAGAAAAATGGAAGCATAGGACATGCATCCACCCACAACAGAGAGTAGGCAATACGGTGTGCCGATGTGAGCCCCCATATCAGGTTATTTCTGCATGGGTTTCTCAGTGTGTATCCATGTAATTGGGTTTCCTTTATTTATTTTAGAGGCTTAAGGTCTCAGAGAAAAAAGATTTTTACTGGGCTACAGTGCAACTCATAAAACTTTGAATTTGCCAATCAATACACTTAGAAACTGTCACACTCCTCATAGGTCTTTTCACTACTAACTTTAAGCAAAATTACTTAGACATTTACTAAGACATAATATCCATTAGGGAAAAAGATTGAATGACATATAAATGGAAAAGGCTTTGAATCTTACAAGACAACCATATTCACATTTCCCAAGAAGCAGAACAGTACTTTATTCCACAAAAACTTCTGCATCTTTTCCCAATAACTTTCAATGGTGCCTTCTAAACACGGAACTATGAGAAAATACTTTTTTTTTCAGTGCTATGACACACATTAGGCACCTAATTCCATTTGTTTATATGGTCAGGGAATTATAATCCCCTTCCTCAACCTCTGACAGGATGCTTCTGTCCAAATTAATCAACAGAGCTCCTCTGTTTCTGTTTCTGAACATTTTTGGACTATCAGATGATATTGAGCTTGACAGAGTCATAAAATCCTATGGCTACCAGCCTAGGATGCAAGGTCTAATTGTGTGGCCTTGAAGACATAGCATGCCTTAGCTAGTAATGGGGGTGTTAGAAGAGGTCCTGAGGATTATGATACAGTAGTAATTTTTCAGGAGCACTTTTGACTAAAATTCCCCATATCTCTTCATACAAACATAAACAGAAGAATATCCAGGGGAAAAAGAATATAGATTTGCATTACCTTAAACTTCCTATTTCCATACCAAAACCTAAACGACCAGCTGGGTTTACATTCATTGACCTTTCCATATGAAGCTATTCTGGTGTTGCTTATTTCAAAAGAAAAACCATTCTGTATTAGAGTTCTCATGTAACACAAAAGTAATAGCAACTATTTGATCCCATACAAGTAAGAAAGGGCAAAAATCTCTGAATGTAGCTATGGGTTCACCCATTCAGTCTGTCTAGAGAGATACATATGGTAACCTTCTGGGTGAATACAAGGTGGTGTATTCAGCACTATGAAAGTGTCTAAATTACCTGTATTGTATGAGCTTTCTGCACAGAAATGAATTCTCTATGTTCCCTATATTTTAATGCAGAATAACTGAAACCTCTACCTGAGTAGCAGTAGTAAGCAATGAATTAATTTATTTTCTACAATTTATCATGTCATTGTTTGCTAAGTTTGTGTTTGAACACTTCCATAAAAGAACTTTCTTAAGTTTCTTGTAACTAAATGCTGCAGAAATTTGAAATCACCAGTTTGTTTGTTTTCCAAAATATAAAAAGTTAACCATTTCTTAGGCTGAAGTCCAAAACAATCTCTTCTTATTGCTTCAGAAAGAAGTAGTTTGGGGCACAATGAAACCAGTTATGACTCATGTACACACACATTTAAAGTACATGCATAAAAAGATATTTACAGCTTATCCCGTAACTTATTTTTTTTCATATACATGTGTATTTACTCCTTAAACTATAAAAAATTACATCATTAAAACTATTAAATGTCACTTAAGCACAGTCTTTTGTTTGTCTGTACTGTAGTATGTCAATCAAAAGCCATAAAAGCAGGATGCATACTTATCTGATAATGACTTTTACAATACTGTGAAGGACTGAGTTCTAAATACAGCCTTACTGTAAAATTCAAGAGAGAGAAAGGTTCTGCCCCTTTGTTCCCTCCTTCTGTCCCCATTCATCCAGAGTCTTGGGGAGGGGTTTTTCCTGCCTATTCTTTGCCACCTGGTGAAGACAGGCTGACGACCAGCCCTTCTTTCAGTTTAAAGCCTTAACAAAGAGTGGATATTACTTGGGTGTTACTCTTACCATGTTTTTCAAAGAGAAATAGAACATTCTACTTTGTTTCTGAGAAGATCTTTTGGCTTTGGGGATACGCTTTTCCTTTTCTTTTTCTTCCTACTGGGCATAACTGAATGTGGACCAGACAGAATTTAACTTTCTTCATGCTCTGGAAATTATCATTTGCATAAGAAAGAACAGAAGAAAAATAATAATTCCATATCCTCTTTGAGATTATTCTCTCACTTTTCTATGGCACTGCAATTTTGGAGAAAAGTATAAAACTATTGGTTTCCAGAGATAACAGTGTGCCAGAAGATATGTATGGAACATTTGCGTAAAAGAAGGAAAAAGACAAAGTCTGTATTTTAAGTATTCCTCTCTTTATAACTCCTCCCAAATTGCACTAGTTTGTCACATCGTGCCACCTATATCATATCATCTGAGTGATTCCTGAATCCTTTAATAGTTGGAATTAAATAGAAAATTAGACGCGTAGTCATACTACCTTACCTGTTGCAGCAACCTTTGCTGTTCTTTAAAAGAAAAACAAGTAATTAAGACTGTAGCAGGGCAGGGGAGGAGGTGAGAAGAGGAAGAAAGCTGCAGATGGAAAGCTACAAAAAGAAGGGTATGAACACTCTTATCTCAACATTGTATCCATTTTGGCGAAGGTTATTCTTCATGCTTATATCTTATATTGCTCATAGCATGTAGACAAACATAAGCAGTGTATCTGTCCATGTATTTGAATTAAATACATTTATTCTCCTATTGACAGATGGGATCTACCTTGTATAAAAGTATCCAGGATATAAGCAGGCCTCCTTCTCAGAGACTATAACATCTTCTCAGACTTCTCTGTTCTACTCCTCCACTAATGTGGCATTTTAAAACTCATTACGTTCAGTAGGACGCTGAACAAGAACAAGTGTTTTTAACATATGATGTTCAATATCTCCCAAAAGTAGTACTTACATAGATTGTATGCCTCTGTGAAAAGAGAGGGATTGACAACTTTTTTTCATGCTTTGACAACCTGAGATGGTGCAGGATTATAGTAAGGTTTTGCTTCTCCCCTTCCCTTGCTGAAATTCAAAAGATACATATTCATCCCCTAGAAAACTCCATGGATCAGGGCAGAGAAATATTATTCAAAGACTAAGAGACAATTCCCTATAGTATGACTTTGAAATTAGAAGTAAACCCATCTGAATGATGATAAGTAGACAGCATTGTTAAGCATGTTTTTTCCAAATGATGGTGTACAGGAGAAAATCAAACACCATAGGTGTTTGGGTTTGGCTTTGCTTTTTGACAGAAATGCAGTTTGATACTAAACAATATGGTGCTTATTTAGACAAGCTTGTTTTGAAATACATTTTGTATTTTTTATTCTAGAAAGAAACTGTGGACTTATTGAAGTCTAATTTGTTTTAAATAAGTGAGAAAGGGCTTAGGTCCCAAAAAGAGACATGAGAACCGCAGAGAGGCAATAATGTTGAGGAGATGCAATGGACTGCTACTATAGAGCATTGTAGTGGTTTAACCTGGCAGGTAGCCAAACGCCACACAGCCGCTCGCTCACTCTCCCCCCCCCCTGCAGCAGGACAGGGAGAGAATTGGAAAAAAAAAATCACGGATTGAAATAAAGACAGTTTAATAGAACAGAGAAGAAAGGAATAATAATACTAACAATGGTAATAATATAATAATGATACAATATACAAAATGAGTGATGCACAATGCAATTGCTCACCACCCGCTGAGACAATGGCCAAAATGATAGCCGCTTCCTGGACCCCCCCCATTCATATACTGGGCATGACGTCACATGGTATGGAATACCCCATTGGCCAGCTGGGCTGGATGTCCCAGCTATGCTCCCTCCCAGCCTCTTGTGCGCCTGGCAGAACATGAGAAGATGAAAAGTCCTTGAGTAGTAGATTACCTAGCAACAACTAAAAACATCAGTGTATTATTAACATTCTTCTTATACTAAATCCAAAATACAGCACTAGGAAGAAATTTAACTCTATCCCAGCCGAAACCAGGTCAAGCATCAAAAATATTTCTTCTGTCATAGTGCCACAGGTAGATTCTCTATACTCTTTTTCAAATGCAGTAGTGTGAGTAGTGTGGCCTTTGTTATTATAAAGTTCCTAGCCAAATGACAGGCTTCAACTTTTTTTTTCTTTTTTTTTTTCCCCAAGAGTACATTCAATTTAAGATCTGATCATTGACTATATCTTACTTCAAAAGCAATTGAAAATTAAGCTCTTGCTATCATAGTAACTGGATGATTAATATCTGTGTTCTAAAAACAATTCAGAATGAATACTACTACTACTAAAATAGCTATACATCTACAGGTTTTGTGAATTCTTGCACTCCTTATTTCTAAAATATTAAGTTCCCTCTTTGAATGCAGTGTCAAACTGTACCAAGAAAGCAGAAGGAAACAGCCAGCTTTCTGAATCCCTCTTGGCCTGTAGAATTTCTCCTTTAGGATGAGGATAAAATTCTCAAAAGGCATTAGGGGGAAAAAAAAAAAAAGGAAAGAAGAAAACATAGGAATGTCTTTTTCTCCAAAGCATATAATGAAAGAGTGATGTGCTGGCTGCTGTAAATATCTGAATCTCTTCTCCCATTCGACAGTGAATTTCAAGTGCATTTTAGAGTCCTTGTGTTCCCTGGAAATGCAGTCCCAAAACTGCTAGAAAAGGCTGTCTGCTTGAAGTACAGCCTCTGATCCCAAGAGAAAATTCCATCATTCTCAAGTGAAAGAGTAGGTGAATGTGGAGCTAAGTTACTTCATCTGCCACAGCACAGCATTTAGGGAGTCCATAGTTATATATAAAGATAATGAAAACTGTTGTTCCTGCACACATTATTCCTAGCATCTCCTTCTCAGCTTGTGGTGTTTTTCTGACTACAAAAAAATGTTTCTTGTCCTGAAACTTTTTCTTCTTACTTCTTCACACCCTACAAATGCAAAGCCATAAAATTAAGGTGCAACTGCTTGGAGCAGGGAGAAAACCTGATTATTTCACAGCCTTACTTGTCGAAAAATTTATATTTTAATAGGAAAAAAACCCCTTCATTAGTGTGCAGTATTGGTACACCAAAGTATATCATCCTACCAGAAGTCACAGAAGTTTCAAAAGACTTTTAATCATGTAAAAATTAACTGTTAAAGAAATGTGCATAGCTCTGTGATAGTGAGGCTCCTAATAATGCTGTTGTTATTGGGTTCTTTATATTTTTATAGTACTATGATCATGATCAGAGTAGCTTTCATTACACCATATGACTGGTATAGTATGTGACTAGCATAAACTGACATATTATTCATGAGAAAATAAGGCTTGGGGATCGTTTACCACACTTCTTATAAGTAATATTTTATAGAATTCCTTTCAGCCCCTCCTATCACTTTCATTGAAAATTTTCCTTTGCCAGTAGCTAATCAGGAAATAAGCTTCAAAACCAACCAACCAAACAAAAAACTTCACAGAATCTTAGTTTTCTTTTTTTTAATTTAGTTAAGTAATTAAGGATTAAAATCTTCTAAATAGAATTTTACTAACAGAAACATCTAAGTAAAGCTTAAAAAAAGTTTTAAATAGCAGTTCTCCTTTAGTATTACTCCTAAAACACATTTCATTTTGATGCAAGTTTTTTTACAACTTCAGTTCAAAAGTTAACGGAGACTTTTAGTTATTCTGCCTTCAGTTACACCAACAAGGTGTTTTATAGAGCCCATCTGCTTCATCAGGCCTAACTGCTGGTTATGCTATTGTTTCGTGTGTAATGTTGCTGTTCAAGGAAGGAGAAAAGTTTATTAAGTGGTAGGGGAGATCTTATGTTTTCAGGTAAACTTTTTTCTTTTTTCCTTTTTTTTTAATATAACAATTTCCCTTTTTTTTTATAATGTAGCAATTTTTAGCAATTACAAGTATCATGAGAAATAATCATTGACAAAATTCAAGCAATTCAAGGGGAAAGAAGGCTGAAATAACTGTGATACTGAAATAATACTGTCTGATATCAAATACATTATGTAAACCTCCACTTACTCTTTTTATCTGTTCCTAACTATTTAAAAGTGGGCTTGTGGAACATGTTAAGTCTGTATCAGACTGGAAGAGTGAGTCCAGAAGAAAATCTTAAAAAATGTGTGGAAAACAGCCTTATGAGTAGTAAATAGTGACTGCTGTAAAAGTTATATTTTGTGTCATTTCTGCTAATAAACTTACTTATTTGCTATGAAGAATCAACTGTACAAGAAAAAAATACTCAAAGTGTCCTTCTTTCAATTGTGAAAAAAATGTCAGTACTCAACTTGACAGATTGTATACTTTTACTACAGTAGCATCAAGAGTTTCTCCTGGCCAGGGCTAAACATAGACTGGATGCCTAACCATTTCTTGACATGACATAACTTAGTGGTGTTCATATTACTAAAAAGGGGAAAGAAACTACTAAAAGACCAAATCTTGATACCGTGTAGTTCTACAGTCTGAATCTATAAACCTTCATCCTGACCTACAGTCAACAAAGTTCAAGAATCACCACTCAAAAAAGGAGAAAAGTCAGATTTTTATGACTAAGATACCAGGAGAACAAAAAGAAAAAACATAAAAATAATGTTTTGTTATTTCTTTTTTCTTTATAACTTAATATTAAGATGGAAGGATAAAGCTGGTTTGCAAGGTTGTTTAGGGTTATATGAATATGACAGCAGGAAAATTTATTCTATTACTTCACTAGAGCTGCAGAAGTAAATGTCAATGAAGATTATGTATGTTACACACTTCATTCTTTCATACTCTCTAACCCAGTGCATCTTACTAAGTGAAACCTGTTGGGAGCAGTTTGATGAGTGCTGTACTGGTAACACCTCACATATAATACGTTTAGCCATGCATATACATAAAATTATCATTGACATATACTTCCTTTACTAGTGGTAATTCTGTTGAAACTTGTTTTATATATACATAAATATATATATATATATATATATATAGTATATGTGTGTGTGTATATAGATATAAATACTTGCTTTACTAGTGGTCATTTTGTAGTAACCCATAATATACACTTGGTTTACTAGTAGTAATTTGCAATAGGGAAGTTCACAGAAACCCAGATCTCTGTGTCCTTGTGTATTACGGAATCCTGAGAACCCCATGGTCACTATCGTACACACTTGCAGGTCAGGTAATCCTTGTAAGTTGTGACCATGATCATTACACCAGTATCCAGTCTAGTATTCTAAACCCATGAATTATTGTGTTTGTTTGGGTTTCATTGTGGTTTTTCTTTTCTGTGGTTCCAAAATAAGATCTGATGTTTGGTAGTTCTTCTTCTATTTTGACTACAAGGTGGAGAAAAGCAGGCAACAAAGCATGTATTTAAAGAAATTGTCTAGATGAGATGTGAACGTTACCTGTGTTGAATTGAGAAAAACTTGGCAGAAACACACTGATATGGAACCACTCTAGAGAAAAATTCAACTAAAAACATATTATCTGCTGATGTTATATTACACCATTGGAACTGTTCAGATCCATCTGTCTGTAGAGTTTGTAACTAGGATTTACTTTATTTTTTAGTCTGTCTAAAGTAGATGAATAAATATTGAATAAATAAATGAATAAAATCCAAATAGAAAAAGATTGAAGCAATGTTTGGGATGGATAGGATTGATTTTTTGGAAATATTTATCTTTCCCTATGGTACCCAATTCCATCCTACTTCAACACATGCCAAGGTTCAAAATTCGTCACAGCTGATTGATTTCTCAAATCACTCTTGTGAAATTTCAAAAAAGCTTCACAAAATAATAGCAAGGTGGCCTGCTATTTTAACTTATTTGCTAAGGAACAGAATTAATTGAAGTAACTATGTAAGAATCAAAATTTTAACCCATTGACTGTATTTTACTTACAGGCAAGTGAAAGTGACAACTTTTCAAGTATGTCCAAAAATTTCCTTCTTGTATTATTTAGTAAAAATTGTTTTTTATAATGATTCACTTGTGATGCAAATTATTTCATTTCCTTTCAATTCTTTTGGTATAAATCAAAAGAGCATCCATTGTAATGAATATATTTGTACAATTGGAAAAGTAGTGTTAATGCTCAACAAGGCTTTCTATATCGTAGGTGTGCAGATGAGTCTTAAAACTTGTTTGTTCTTATTTAGACTTCTGTGTGAAGTGAATTGCAGGCTGTAATGCACTTTTCATTAATTTGGGGGAGAGTCTTTCATTAATTTAGGTCGGTGGTACTATATCATCTGTACTTTACAGCGCTTTTATGAAGGAGAGCAAAAGCAGGTAAAAGGAATACTGCTAATCATCAGAGGTATGTTTTAGTGTCTAAAACAAAACTGAAAAAGCCTTCAAACAGTGATCTACAAGTTGAAGCTATAACAACCTTGAAAGAATGTCCATTGAGGTGTACATTAGCACAGAGGAAAAGAAGATCATTAATAGTCAGTTTAGGTTCTTTTTTACACCTAACTTTTCCATGAGCAAAAGACAATTTCCAGTCTGTCATCCTTCCACTTTTTCAAGTAGATACTTTCACAGTGCATCAAACACAGTGCATGTAAAGCTGACATGGATGGAAAATGAAAACAGCAAATTGTTCCCACCATTGGTAATGTAAAACGAAAGGGTAAATCATTACAAAGAAATGATAAAACAGAACATATTTTAAATATATGTGAAGTACAGAACACCTTCAAGGAAGATGTTTTTTACTGAGAAATGTAAATCAAAGTCAATTCTGTTGTTTATTTCCAACTCCTATTCATCCTAATCAATAGAGAAAAAAAAAAAAAAAAGAAAAAAGAGAGAAAGTTTCCATTCTGATTTTTTTTTTAAAATATATTCACCTAGGTATCATTTTTAGACAGCATTCTTCACCTTTTATTTTGTTTCTTTTTTATCAAATAGTTCTCTAAATATTATTGAGAGGGGGCGTTTATTATTTTTTGGTTTGCTTTCTTTTATTTGTCTGTAAGACTTGAAAAAGTTATCTTTTTAGGACTTGTATTAATGTGGTCTGTTATATTGACGAACTTTTTGCAAAGAAACATTATTTTAAATGTTCTTCTAAATAGTCACCAATCAATTCTGAATAACAAATAAAAATGTAAGACTCATCTACAGAATTTTTTTTGTTATATTAAAATTCAATTGAGTAAATCTATAAGTTACAAATATATAGAGTCTAGACATCCCAGTATCCTAGAAACTAGATAATAGGTAGCCTGTTCTGAGACATTGCAATAGAAAGCTATGTCTTTTTCTTTGCATGTATGTTTTTGTTTAAGTTATACTAACATTTGACAGGAGATGAAAAAATCACATTTCCATGAGATCAATAATAATTTTATTTTAAATTGATGAAGTCTTTAATAATGTCAATAAATGACATTTTAAAAACAGGACATTAATAATTTATTTTGTGAAAAAAAGCACCTTATACTAGTACATATTTGTGAATTATTGCACAAATCATAGATAGCATTAGTACATAGGTAAATACACAAGAATATATTGATTTATGTTTAAGCAAGAAAGATCTGCAATCCTATTTTTGTTTTGGCCTTCCATGTTTCTTTCAATAATGTAATGTTAACCTAGTCACATGGTGAATAACGGAAATAAAGAAATAGAACAGGATCAGAACAGGATAACTTCAAACATTCTATTGATAACTATTTTGTGAGAAATACTTCCTGTTGTGTAAGCTAAATGATATTGACATGAGAATAATAGCTTAAAGGTTGCAAAAGCTACTGTGTTTTTTTGTAAACCATAGAAATAAGTGAGCGTGGGAGGCTACATTTGGTGTTGTAGCATGGGTTTTTTGATATAGATCAAATTAGTATTCATTTCTCCGCAGACCAATAGAAAATTTTCTGCCCACCTCTGCTGGTGCACAGATCACAGCTGGAGAATTTCTACTCATGTTTATAACAAGACAAAAAGAAAAAGGGAAGAAAGACATTTTGGAAGCACAACAAGAATGAGGGAGTACTTAAAATAATTCCTGATTTCCTTCTGATACGGTAATTTCCTGGAGCAGGTTCAAAAAGGTCTTTCTGTTTTATTGTGATGCCCTCTATTGAAGACCTTGTTTTATGAAAATGCAATTTGAAATAGAATGGAAAACAAGGGGAGAAGTAGATTAAATGAATGTACTTTCTTTAAATAGTAACAACAGTGGTGATATGGGATTTCATTCATGATTGTTTTCCAATATAGACCCATTAATAAAGTAAAAAATGACAAAAAAATAGCACCTGAAAATCTCAGTAACAGGTAGGATTTCTTACATGAAAGCTTTATTGCTCTCTCTTTCCTGTTTATCAGTAAGACATGGATATTCTGGTTTTCATAACAGTAAGAGAAGCACTTCTGTTATTCATTGACTCTCTTCCATTTGAAAACGATGAGCTGTTCATTATATGTCCACAAGATATGTAAATCAAAGGAAGAGATGATATCAAAGGAAACTAGATTTCAAAATAAAGAGAATTCCAACTTGATAGTGTTCATGAGAGAAGAAAATGTACCACTCAAGTGTACACCTGGTTTAGGATGGTCATAAAAACCATGCTGCTGCTGGCTATCAGTCTTAGTTACTTTTTCCGTAGTAATAGATCTCTTCAGATACACACACTGCCTCCAAATTTTTATTACCTTTCCAAAGAGCCTCAACCTGACCTTCCTTTGTAACTTTATATATGCAAGTGTTTTTATATATGCAAAGCTAGTACAGTGTTACCTAAATTATAGCATAGTTAGAGTATTGCCCTTAGTTCTATCTTCTGTGTAATTTCAGAGATAACTGTGCTGAAATGCAGATATATGAGAGATCTATGTCCTCTGCTCTTAATTGAGCTGCTCTCTTAAAAAAAAAAATTAAGCTCATTTAAGTTTGGAGAGGGAAAAAGCTGGCACCAAAGCATACTGCTCCCAGCAGACAGTCAGGTGAGCTCTCTGAATTCACTGTTGTCAACTTCTGTTCTGCTGTAATGATAGAAGAAATTATGTTCACAGACAAGACAAGATTGGTACTTTCTAACTGTAATCAACTAATTGTGTGGGCTCTTTTGTGCTTTATCTATTATCTTTAAACAATGAAATCTTGAGGTAAAGAAAATGGTAAATAGCAGAGGCTGTTGCTGGAAGTCCATCAGTCACAAACTGGACATGAAGAGGTCATTGTCCATCAGCGATCTGGAGTAACAATAAGGTTCATATCCATTGAAGTAGTCCTATGAAGTGTGAGTGCTGTTGTTCTCACTCTGGAGATATGAAAGGAAAAATGTCTCTTATAAAAACCAAATTTTCTGTGGCATTTACTTCTGACAAAACATACAATTTTATAAAAGCAAGAACAAACATCTGTAGAGGATGTTAAATAGGTAAATAAAATTTTCAAACAGAACACTACTGACACAAGACCTGAAAAGTGAACAGAACTTTTTCATTGTGTGCTTGATCTCTGCAGCTCACAGCTCTTCGTAGCACCCTTTCTGCTGGTGAGTCTGTTCCAGCTCTGTTTCATACTGGGTTCACATGTTAGAAGACAGGTCCTGATGCTCCTGATTGGGCACTACTGAAGTGACCATCATGTCATGTCAGTGGGATTCACTATGTAAAGTTGCAAATAACCAGCCGATGTTAGGAATATCCTAGTCATATGGCAACAGAAACAGCACCATGAGTGTTATTTGTAATCTATCTATTGCCTACAACTTGCACAGGTGGGGTCAAGAGCAACCTACTGATCTCTGCAGAATAATATTGTTAAATGAATGTATGATGTGTGTTGTGGTTTAACCCAGCAGGCAGCTAAACACCACACAGCCGTTTACTGACTCCCCACTCAATGGGATGGGGGAGAGAATCGGAAAAAAAAAGCAAAACTTGTGGGTTGAGATAAAGACAATTTAATAGGACAGAAAAGAAAGGGAAATAATAATAATGATAAAAGAATATGCAAAACAAGTGATGCACAATGCAATTGCTCACCACCCGCTGACCGGTGCCCAGCCAGTTCCTGAGCAGCGGACCCCCAGCCAGGTTTTCCCCTAGTTCATATGCTGAGCATGTCGTCATATTGTATGGAATATCCCTTTGGCCAGTTTGGGTCAGTTGTCCTGGCTGTGTCCCCTCCCAACTTCTTGTGCACCCCCAGTCTACTTGCTGGTGGGGTGGTGTGAGAAGCCGAAAAGGCCTTGACCCTGTGTAAGCACTGCTTAGGGTTGTTTTTTTTTCGGAAAGAAAAAAGCTCTACTCCAGCTGAAACCAGGACAAATTTTAATGTACAAACAGATCAGTTGTTGTTATGTTAGTGGCATCAAAACATCAAATAACATCTTATTTTTCACTTGATGTTCCTGAGATTTTCAGCTTGGTCTTACCGGTATGGTATTGCTATTCAGTTACTTGTTGATAGGAACAGGATGGTCGCACAGTGATATCATCACTTTGGCATTTGCTCCTCAAGAATTTATACACGGTGAAGATTTCTGATCTGAACTCTGATTAAAGAGGAGTCATATGTTAATAACTGTTTAATGGTTTCAAAACAAGTAAAATCAAACTCCTAGAAGGATTAAACACTGAACACTGAAATATTTAAAACAGCGGATGTCTAGCTTGATCCCTAGACACAGCTATAATTCAATGATTGAACAAAGCTGAGGATAGTGAGTTAGAATAAAAAGTCCTGAGCAGCAATACGTAGCACCTCATCAGGGGTTTCAGCTATAGTGCATGTTATTTATTAAACTGTCAATCTGCCGTAACTAAAAAAGCATTAGATCGAGTTCCACAGCAACCAGCTCAGGATCATCTGCGAGTGCTGTATCAGTAAGCCTTGAAATCATTATCCAGATGCTTCAGGGTAAGGCAGTGGCTGCCATACAGTCAGTGATAATTCCGACTAATTCTGACTAAATACAAACACCTTTTTTCTTTTCACACCAGAGCAACTGGTGATCACCGTACGGAATAAAGCGACAGTAGATCGGGAGTTTAAAATGGAAATGTCATCCATCCCTACAAGCACGATAGTGACAGTGAAAACCACAGTGGTTTGTTGTTTCTCTCAGGTTCTGGAAAATGTCCTTGACAGAATAATAATCAGCAGAATCTGTTGGAAAGAGTCCTCCCTAAACGTAATCTGACTGTGAAGACCAGATTGACATGATTTTCTGCTCACAGGCAAAATCAAGGAAAGTTCAGAGAACAAAGTCAAGGTGTATGTATGCTCCTTGCCTCTAACAAAATTCATTAGTACTGGGATTCTGTGAAAACATCTGTACAGATTTCTGTCCAGGCAACTCATTTTAAGATGGTAAGTTTCGGTAACAAAGATGAAAGTTAGAACAATTTTTTACACAAAATGGGACCAGACAAGGTAGTATTCTTGGACAGGTTTAGTTTATCATTATGTGGGTTTAAGCATTTCATATACATACATGTGAAAGTATGTTACCCATTACAAATGGTTTCACCTGAAAAGAGTCTTATTGTTGGTAGAAAGCATGTTAAACCAATAGTAAATATTGAAATTTGAGGACAATTCTAATACCACAGCAGTGTGTGCTGAGGGAAGCATGCCTGAAAATGGAGTCACACAGAGGACAGCAAAAGCCAGTACAGTTACTGGGAAAAGCAGTGTGGTTGGAATGGAAAATATCTGGCTTCAAACAAAAGTGAGTACCATGCAATTGTTTTTACCACTTCTCTGTATGTCTGTGTCTTTTTTTAGAGCTGTCACATCAAATTATTTAGTCAGTCATCCATTGGTTGTCTTCGTGCTCTTGGTACTAAAAGGTTAAATGCCTTGAATAGTGAGTCTCAGAGCATTGCCTATAGCTCATATCAAAGCAATGCTCCTGTGAGCTGAGCTGCACCAGACATCTGGTGCATATATCAAATAACCAACCATGCATAAGAATTTTGTATGGACAGTTTAAATACAATGAATGGTTAAGACTGACCCATTAAACATTACTGAGACATTCTCAAGGTAAGTCTTCAGTCATATAACATCAGCCTCACAATATGCGATACAATTAAAGGTCATCTGCCATGGCAGAGAACATATGCTGATGTTATCAAACATAAGGAGAAAAAAAAAGCAAAAATTACACTGAACAAAATGCAACAAAATAAAATAAGGATAGTGTGTACAGGAAGCTGCATCTATCACATCCTCAGCTGTGAGTGTGCTGTAAAAATTTAACAAAAATCCCACAAGTAAAACTGCTCATTTTTTAAGTTGACAGTGGACTTCTTTTGACAGTGTAGAATATGCCATCAGTATACATACCTTATTGAAACCTCAAAAATGCTAGTGTCATTATGAACATAGTACAGGCAAAACTACACTACCAAAACGAACAAGCAAAAAAGTAATTAATTGCAAATGATGTCTACTGAAATACAGGAATCCCTGACAAGGCTTCCCACAAATCTCAAAAACTTTTGCACAGGAATTTTCTTTAGGGAAAATTACCCCTTGAGTGTAGCTTGGCACTGAAATGAAGAGATTGTTTCTAACAGCCAGAAAGTAGTTTTTTTGTACATGTAGCAGCTTTGTCATCACTTTCACAGATGTTTGCAAATCTTAGTTGTCACAGCTGTTTGATGGGTATTCACGTCCCAAAGGACTGAATTACACTTCAGATTCTTGCTCTCTGTCGTATGGGTGTGATACAGCATGGTGGCAGGAAGCCATGAGGGTGGGCAGATCCATGAGGAAGGTCACCTGGGAGAGTGGGTGATAGCATGTCGGGCAGAGTAAGGATCTCGCCAAAAAGAGGTCCAATGCCACAGTAATTTAACAAGGAGAGCAGAGAAAGGTGTGACAGTGTGATAAACTGTGAACTGTTTGTTCATCAAACTTTGTTGATACAATCAAATCCTGTGATGTGTGTCTGTTGAAATTTTCTTAAAAGGTTAGCTAAGGTTTTGTCAGGATGCAATTGATAATGATTTAAATGTTGAATGTTAAATTGTGTACGGGGGGAGGGTGTGGGCTGTGTGGTAGGATGGAGCGGCGTGCACAGTGACTCAGCACTTTGAGAAACCCCAGCAACAAGACAAAGACGGGAAAGGCGCCGGCGGGAAAGGCGCCGACGGGAAAGGCGCCGGCGGGAGCGGGGTAGATTGCGATTGGAGAATGAAAACGAAAGCGCGAGTGAAATGGATTGTGGTTGGAGGAGCCGACGGCCGACGGGGAGACAGGGGACATAAAAGAGGACTGAAAAACCGTTGAAGCGCGCGCCGTTGGCAGAGCAGGAGACTCCCTGGCCGCCCAGCGCTGTTTTGCTTACTTGTCGCTTGCTTTAATAAATCAAATTYTCTAATTGGCTAGTCTCTGTCATTTGATAGGACAGATAAACTATAACAATTTTGGTGTCGTGACTCGGTTAAAGGCAATCTGGCCTGAGGTACTTGGCAGGGGAGGCACCCCGCTGGATAAGCGGCCCTTGTCAGGGTGCTTCTACGCCAAATCCTTTACCGACGAACCTCAAATTTGACAAGTAAGCAAATAAAAACCGGTAACCCCATAATATTTGTGCACGAAGACCGAACGAAGACGCAGGACGTGTGAGTATAGGCTGGTTAGCCGTTCGGTTGGGGTTGGGTATTCTGAAGCGTGCTTGTGTGAGAYGTCCACCGGACTCAGTAGTCCCCCGGGCGAAGTGAGTGCGGACCCTCAGTAGTGCGATTCCCAAACCCCGCGAGGGGCTGGGCCACAAACCAGGGGAAGTGGGTGTGTGAGTGAAAGAAGGTGCTTCGGAAGATGGGACAGAGGAAAAGCAAGCCCTCTGATTCCATGGGTGGTTCTGGGGTTCAGATTAGGCTCCCACAGATACCATCAGATAGTCCGTTAGGCTTAATGATTAAACATTGGAATGATTACCCCTCTAGGCGGGGTAAGGATAAAGTAAAAATGATTCATTATTGCATGGAAGTTTGGGGTGGTAAACAAATTAGAGGGGACCATCTATGTTGGTTGGGTCCTTTGAAGATTGGATTTGCCAGGCCCTAAACATCTATGTACATTCAAAGGAACCTTTTAGTTTGGAAGAAAGTGAATATGCTYRTTTATGGATTGAGTCAGAGACCAGAGTGAATCTATATCCTTTAAAGGAAAAGAAGGAAGGGGCTAAAAAAAGAAAACCGAGGGACGAGGAAGGGGTTCCTACCTCGCCTCCCCCTTATGTTCCACCACCCCCTCCTCTGCAGCCTTCGGCGCCCCCCCCACCGGTGACGCCAGGGGATGAGAATGACTCAGCTCCAAGCTAGACGGAGGGAAAAGCAGGCAGAGTTATACCCCCTTAGAGAAGTTGCAATGGGGGGACCTCAACCCGGCGTGGGGTATGTATCCGTCCCAGATTAACTCAGAGGACGTGAGAGAATTTAAAAAAGAAATGGGGAGTTTGTTGGAAGACCCCCTCGGGGTCTCAGAAAAATTAGACCAGTTCCTAGGTCCTMATATATATACCTGGGATGAGATACAAGCGATTTTGAATATTTTATTTACGTCTGAAGAGAGAGATATGATCAGACGAGCTGGAATGAGGATATGGGACCATCAACATCAAGGAGGTCCGGCAGCAGATATAAAGYGGYCAACCCAGAAACCTAATTGGWATAATCAGAATGAAGTTGATAGAGGCCACATGTCCGATTTACGGATAATAATTATACAGGGAATTAARGAAGCTGTTCCTCGAGGACAGAACATTAACAAAGCATTTAATGAACAACAAAAGAAAGATGAAAGAAGATTAGGGGGGTCAGGGGCTCTATCTGCTGGGGACTCGTGAGAAAACTGAGCCCTTGATAAAATTAAAAGTGGGTCCYCAGCAACAAGAAATAGAGTTCCTAGTGGACTCTGGAGCAGAAAGATCTACTGTTCAAAAATTGCCCCGGGGGTGTAATATATCCTCGGAGAAAGTAGAAGTTATTGGAGCAAAAGGGGAGCCTTTTGGGGTTCCCGTAATAAAAAACGTGGTTCTAAGAATTAATTTGTGTCCTTTACGGACAGTTGATGAGGAAAGAATAAACCCTGAGGTATGGTACACTCCGGAGACCATTGGCATGATTTGCGAGAAATTAACAAATGAACGGTGACCAGATTCCCTGTAGTGGCGAACCCTCATACACTTTTAAGCCAGTTAGGCCCTGATGATCAATGGTATAGTGTAATAGATTTAAAGGATGCCTTCTGGGCATGCCCCTTAAAGAAAAACTGCAGGGATTATTTTGCCTTTGAATGGGAAGACCCGGACACCCGCAGAAAACAACAGTTACGGTGGACAGTCTTACCTCAGGGGTTCACCAAGTCTCCAAATTTGTTTGGACAGGCATTAGAACAAATATTGCGAGGGTACGAACTAGAAGGGGGGGTGACCCTTGTCCAGTATGTGGATGATTTACTGTTGGCCGGTGGTGACGAGGAAGCAGTTAGGAGAGAGAGTATTAGGTTGCTAAATTTTTTGAGTTTACAGGGATTAAAGATATCGAAATCAAAACTGCAGTTTGTCGAAGAGGAAGTGAAATATTTAGGACAGAGGTTGAGTAAAGGAACTAAGAAATTAGACCCAGAAAGGGTACAGGGCATATTATCATTGCYGGCTCCAAAAACTAAGAGACAGATCAGACAATTGTTGGGCCTTTTGGGATATTGTAGACAATGGATTGAAGGGTACAGTAGGAAAGTAAAATTTTTATATGCTAAGCTATCTAAGGATGGCCTATTAAAATGGTCTAAGGRTGATGATGAACAATTGGAAGTTTTAAAAACGGATTTGGTAAACACTCCTGTTCTGAGTTTACCGGATGTCAAGAAACCATTTTATTTATTTATTAATGTTGATGAAGGAACAGCATATGGGGTGTTAGCGCAAGAATGGGCAGGGAAGAAAAAGCCTGTAGGATACCTTTCTAAATTGTTAGACCCTGTAAGCAGATGATGGCCTATCTGCCCACAAGCTATAGTGGCTGTGGCTCTGCTAGTGGAAGAAGCTCACAAAGTTACCTTTGGGGGAGAACTGAAAGTGTTATCACTCCACAATGTTAGAGGAATTTTACAACAGAAAACTGAAAAGTGGATTACCGATGCCAGACTCCTAAAGTATGAAGGTATCCTGATATCTTCGCCTAAACTTGAACTTGAAGTTACTGGTTTACAGAATCCAGCACAATTTCTGTACGGGGAACCTTCAGAAGAAATAACTCATGATTGCCTGCACACTATTGAAGAACAAACCAAAATTAGACCAGATTTAGAGGAAGAAGAATTAGAAGATGGGGAAAAACTTTTTGTAGATGGGTCTTCCCGGGTAGTGGAAGGGAAAAGAAAATCAGGATATGCGATAATTAATGGAAAGACATTCAAGGTAATGGAATCAGGGCCCCTAAGTCCCAGTTGGTCGGCCCAAGCATGTGAGTTATACGCGGTTTTCTTAATAAATTCCCAGGGAAAGGGATTGATTCATCAGGAATTAATAGTTAAAATTTTGCAGGCTTTACGGGGACCGGTAGGAATAGCAGTGGTTCATTTGAAAGGACATCAACGGGGATTGACTCCGCTGACAAGGGGAAACAATTTAGCAGATCAAGAAGCAAAAAGAGCTGCTATAATGGTTTTTAAGGAGAAGAAAGATAGAAACCACTGGAATGAAACCCGTAAAAGGTGTATCAATTGCGGGGATGATTTGCTTGAGCCTCCCTGCTATGATTGTTGGAAGGATTTTGGGAGCGAYGCVCTCCATTGKAGCTGTGATAATCCCAACTATAAGTTTTGTTGTGTGCACGGAGAAAAGTTTTACCTGTACAGCTTTACTGTAYAGGAAAAAGATAAGTTAACTYGRATGGGAGCAAAGGAGATCGAATCAGGAAAATGGGAACTTTCTGATGGGCGAGAAGTCATTTCAAAAACTATGGCTATAAGAATCATGCGCAAATACCATGAAAACACCCATTGGGGGGTTCAAGCATTAGTAGACCAATTTGCTATAAAATAACTGCATAACTTGTTAAAAGGTGAACAAGCACCAACTAAGAGAAAGGCCATTAGGAGGAAGAGAGTTAACCCACAGACCTTTTRCAAAAATCATACTGCTTTGGGGACTAAATGGGAATATCATACACCTTGGCACCCACAGAGTTCGGGAAAAGTGGAACAGGTAAACGGTGAGATAAAGAAACAACCACCAAAATGTCTTGGGTGAAATGCCTTCCCCTAGCCTTATTATGGAAGGAGTCCTCATTAACTCCCCGCTGGGAAGGGCCTTATCTTGTTTTACTCACTACAGAAACHGCCATTCGGACTGCTGAAAGAGGGTGGACTCATGCCAGCCGAGTGAAGGGACCCATCTCTGAAGAGCAGTGGGAGAGCTCTGGAGATCCGGAAACTCTAAAATTAAAACTGCGTAAGAAAAAAGGCTAATGAACTGGATTGAAACTAATACTATATTCTGCCCTAGGAAGGATTGTATTTGTTATCCTTTTGTTTGTATAAAATGCAGTTTATGTAAGGAGAATTGGTGGGATCATTGTAGCAAGGATTTTCTCTTATGGGATCCACTGGACAAATAATTAAGGAGACCCAAGCCTGGTGGGACAAGTAATTTGTAGAACTACAGTGCCTAACATTCCTTGTATACAACCTCAAGTTAAAGCAAAGAACTGGGAGGCCTATAAGAAGCGAAAAGAGGAACARAAGCATTCTCCTGAAGAATACGTTTGCTGCCGAGAAGATGGTACACCTCGCTGCACTAGGCAAAAGTGTAGGCGAAGGAGGCAGAGAC
>JASVER010000023.1:8626185-8672949 GCA_030449065.1 Oceanodroma leucorhoa | reverse complement strand
GGGGGATTGTGATAAACTGTGAACTGTTTGTTCATCAAACTTTGTTGATACAATCAAATCCTGTGATGTGTGTCTGTTGAAATTTTCTTAAAAGGTTAGCTAAGGTTTTGTCAGGATGCAATTGATAATGATTTAAATGTTGAATGTTAAATTGTGTATGGGGGAAAGGTGTGGGCTGTGTGGTAGGATGGAGCGGCGTGCACAGTGACTCAGCACTTTGAGAAACCCCAGCAACAAGACAAAGGTGGGAACGAATGAGATGTTCTTGCTTTTGGGAGGTTTACATTTAGGCCAATATTCTTCATTACTGGAAGCAAAAAGTAAGAGATGTGTCTGTGTGACTCTATGACTCACGTGAGTGTAAATCATTTAGTTCTGATTGTCATTAGTTCATGTAAAAACTGTCCCCCTGTATCATAAGCCTGCAGAGACTTTAAAGTACTGGGACCTAGCACTGCCTCCCTCCACTAGGAATACATTTGTATACCTGAGAAGATTCATTAAGGGCAAAGCGGTATGAGAAAATTGGATGCCTTGAATATAGACTGTATTCAATATGAGAATACGACCAATCTACTCCATCTAACATAACAGATTGTTTGCTCAGGTTCTTTTTAACTTTATCCAGATGTAGCTGAATTGCATTTCTTGGCTATCAATCAACTGCACTTGTTTGGTATGTGCAAAACATCTCCTGTGTTCAGAACAGAACACACAGAACCCCTGTGATAGCAGCAAAAGGGACCCCCCAGGAACCTGTTTCCCTGTGCCTTGAAGGTCTTCTTAACACCATGGTCTAGAAATACAGGACCAAACTCAGCCTCATGGACTATATGTAAATGTATTTCTACTGAATGCACCTCAGACGTTCCAAATAATCTTATGTGTAGACAAATGGTGACCGAGACCTTGAATTTTCAGTTCAGTTTTAATTTCGGGGTACCAAAAGAATAAAAATAACATTCAAAAATTGAGCCAACACCATCCATTTTAAATTCCTTCTGTATCTCTGAATTTGACGCCTCTTTGTCCTAACCCTGCAAAATCTTTATGTGCTGCATACAGGGTTAGGTTATGAACACAGTGGAACATCTTGATGTGACTGATCACATAATCATAGAATCATAGAATCATTTAGGTTGGAAAAGACCCTTAGGATCATCGAGTCCCACCATTAACCTAACACTACCAACTGATGGCTCAGATGATAATGGTTTTCAATATTGATTAAAATCCAGTAAAAAAAAATCAGTCAAAAATCAATATATTTCAATGAATAGCAATCTTAATATAAGGTTTTTGATGATTTACAAAAATCACATTATAAAATAAGTAATTGCCTACAAAAACATTGTTTAGAAATTGAGAGGATAGTGGAATTCTCGAATATATATAAGCATAAGTCAAATTGTTATACTTTCTCATTAGATACCTAAAGGGTTTTGAGGGCTTTTTTCCTTGATCAGGTATTGTGTGCAGAGAATTTCACAAAATTTTCAGGAAAGCTTATCAGCTAGTGCCCAGAATTAGATTATTGTTGATTAACTTAAAAGTGATCTTGAAAAAAATAGTTTGTTGTTCAAAAACATGATTTACTCCACATAGGATAAGGTGTGGAGCAAGGCTGATGTCTCATAATGAAGCACTGCTTCTTAGATACTTCAAACTGTCATTGAGAGATGCCTGAGGAACAGAGCTTCAAAACAAAATCCAGTGTACAGCATCTTTGATAAAATATCTTGTAGTGCAGTTCCATTGAATGGCAAGCTGTTTATGAGAATTGAATAATTTTCACCATAGAAAGAGCAGTCATCAATCGTTCTCCTTGTTGAAGTTTCATAGTTTAAGCACTGAATAATCAAACAGGCCATTAAAACTGGTGTTTAATAATAACTACTTGAAAAGCTCATCTGAAAGCAGATAATGCTTCTGTGTGACTATCTGCTTTGTATATGCCCTGGTATCAATATACTGTGAGAACAGCATATGGTTTCTTTGATGGAAAGTAATGGAAAATGACAGACTGTTTGAATATGTTGTGGTGCCAATTTAATGAATAATGCATTAGAGTAACAGGTATGATCAGTGCAGTTTAATAGTCTGGAGCCTCCAGAGATACAACAGCAGCATACAGAGGAATTATCCTGTACTAGGGCCACCCGACATTTATCTTTTTTCCTTGACTTTATTTGATTGAGATTACACTAAAATAAAGTCTTTAAAAAGGCAAAGAGTCAGAACCAAAAATGTTATGTCCTGAGTCAGGATGAATTTAGTATACATGTGCTGTGTGATTTACCTTTTAATAATAAGCACAATTTTTAAAATCCCTTTTCTCTGGTTTTAAATTGAACATAGGTTTTAGGGCTTCAAATTTTATAGGAAAAACAATCTTATGATTGTCATTCATTCATTGAAACCGTTTCCCATTTTGTACGAATGACTTTATGTCATTTCAAATGATGCAGCACATTGCATATACACCAAAAATGTTTTTAAATTTAATTATTTTCCTATACCAAAAATAAGTATAAGACTAATTTACAAAAAACTGTCTTGCAGAATGCCAGTAAAAGATTTTGCATGAAGCATTTACTGATTTGTATTTAATGATCATAGAAAAGCCCTCTGAAAGAGATTTACACTTAGGCACACATATTCCTCTTGGCACCTGGGTCTTCTCCACAACAATGAATATGAGTTATGGTAAATGACTTGGGACACAGGGTTTCAGTCCTTGTACTTACACTTTTACTTAAGGAAAGATGCCTATGTTTCTGAGTTAAAAGTTCCATTTTCTACCTGACAAATGAGCTGCAGTGATGTCTGTCCAGATTTCATCTTTATGAATCTGTTCTACTTGCTATATATCTGCATTTGAAAGGCCATCTTGTCAGATCTCACTTTTAAAAAAATTCCTCATGGCTTTTGAATCAGCATTCTACAAGTCAACTGGGCAGTGACTGGTAGCTTCATATGGGTGTAGATATATACACATATACATTCATGTGTATTCACATATATACACATCCTGCAAATGAGAAAAAAACAAATGGAATCTAGGTTGGGTTAATGTAGGAAATATTTTGGAAAAGTAAAATAAGGTGATCAAATTGTTATAAAGTCAGTTGGCACAAATAATCTTCTATAGAACACTATTGCTCATGAAATGAACTGTTCTATGTTATGATAATCTGTTCTGGTCTTTTCACCCTTTCTTCACCACAGTTATAATTGCATGTATAATTACTGCATGTCTTACAGCTCTTAGCAAAACAAGTATATGCAAAAATACATTATAACATGTTGGCACCAAAATACTATATTTTCATCTTATAGCAACTTCAGAATATCTAGGGTTTTTAACTATGAATACTTAGCAATAAAACTCAAATAGTGTCAGTCATTATTAGAAATGTGATGGTTCTAATGCTGGAAGCATTTCTTATTCTTCCAGTTAGTAAAAATCTAGTCTTGTAAAGAGGAATATATTTGAACATGGAAAATTTTAGGTTTCTGGTTTCTAAACTGGTCCTGGGAAATACATAGAATCATAGAATCATAGAATCATTAAGGTTGGAAAAGACCTCTAAGATCATCGAGTCCAACCATCAACCCAGTACAAATGCCCACTAAACCATGTCCTGAAGCACCTCATCCACACGTTTTTTGAACACCTCCAGGGATGGTGACTCCACCACTTCCCTGGGCAGCCTGTTCCAATGCCTGACTACCCTTTCGGTGAAGAAATTTTTCCTAATATCCAATCTAAACCTCCCCTGGCGCAACTTGAAGCCATTTCCTCTCGTCCTATCGCTTGTTACTTGGGAGAAGAGACCAGCACCCATCTCTCTACAGCCTCCTTTCAGGTAGTTGTAGAGAGCGATAAGGTCTCCCCTCAGCCTCCTCTTTTCCAGGCTAAACAACCCCAGCTCCCTCAGCCGCTCCTCATAAGACCTGTTCTCTAGACCCTTCACCAGCCTCGTCGCCCGTCTCTGGACACGCTAAACATATTACACTTTCCACAACCTGGGAAATTTAGCATACAGGAAAGATGAATTCTGTAAACCCCTGTCTTTCCTTGCAACTTTTTTTCCTACAGACTGTGTGAACACATTAGGAGCTTTCAACTACCAAGATGGTTTGAACTCATCCTCTTATTAAAACCTCCTTTGTCAGTCCCATCTGATACTCAAGTCCCCTCTCTCGTGTGTAGGTCAGCCATTACTGGCAGAGTTGTAGCAGATTTTTATTGTCATTGCTTGCTTTCTTGGCCATAAAGATTTTATAATGCTAGAAAGTTCTGCTGTGTTGCAATCACAATGAAAATCATAGCAGATACAGGAAATCATAGCAGATACAGGAAATCATAGTAGATACAGGAGTGATTGTAGGCCTGGAGGAGTAGGTTTTATAATAAGATCTCCACATAATTTAGTAGATTCAGAATAAGTGCAATGTTCTTTATAAACTACTCTCTTGCTGGATTAAGGAAATAAAGCAAAGCAACAAGTGACAGACTAAGTCATTTCCCTATCTATGAGATTGGTTCAGTGTCTGAACTTTTAAAAATACTCCAAAATTGTATCACTTGCCTGAACTTACTCAAATGTAACAAAATAAATGCCCAGCCTAAAGAGTATCAATTTGTCACTTCCAGTGGTGTCACAGTGGCATAAAACTGGTGCAATGAATAGTTAGCACCAGAATAGCTGATAAAAGTTTAGTTATGATCATCCATTTGGTATTCATACTTATTTAGCCCACGTCCTCCATAAGTTGTGCATGAATATCAGAAGAAAGAAATGTGAATGTAAAGAATTATCTAAGAGCTTTCATGGGAGCACAAAGTTAAATACAGGGAATTCTGCCAGGTCAGATTTAATCACGGGGTCAAACTGCACCAGTTTACATGTGCAATAGATTGAAAGCTAAAATAGCCACTACATTTTGGAGTCTGAGGATGTAATAAAAGAAAATGGTTTTCCTAGGGCAACCCTAAATCAGTCAATTATAAGATATTTTGAAAATATTCTTGTGTGCAGAAATGACTATTGTAACTGTATTGTTTTGTTGGTTTAGAGTCACCGTCAACAAGACGAATAATTCCTTGCACATAGGACTGCATTTGAAAGCCCCTGCAAAAAGATGTATACCCACCTACAACACTGTTACATAAAGTTCCAGGCATAAATAACAGCAGAGAAGAAAGCAGATGTCTTCTGACTGCTCAAGATTTACCAACCCACTTGCAGTAGACTTCCCTCCTGTCAAGTGACTGCTGAGGTGTGCAATATCATGCAGACAACTTGTTCTTATGATGTGGACATTGCCGATTTACGCTGCCAGCTTGGGCTAACCTCAAAGATTGTCATTCTATGGTTGTGGGATCATAAACCATCAAGGGAGATTCTTCATCTCCACCTCTCTGCATAGAAACCTACAACTGTAAGCAGAGGCCAGAAAACAGTTCATGACATACCCATCAGAACTCATATGGGGATTAGTACTCCTTTCACAACAAGCACATCTTACGTCAATGCAGTGCAAGCGTTAACAATTCATAGCCAACTAAATTGTGGTCAGAACAACTGCAGGGACTTCATATGCCATACTTCTTTGGGAGGGCTAAGACAGCCTTTTGCAAAGCCCTTGGCCGTTCTGAAGACAGATGTGGCAGAAGCATATGGAGAGGCAATAATTTTCCACGACAGGCCAGCACAGAATTCAGCAGAGCTGAGTAACCAGCTGGCTCCAGTGGCTCTTTCACACACACACACACACACAGAAGTTAATCAAATCTTGATGTAAATCAGAAGGTCTTTTCAGGAAGCTATAACTCATGCAATCTGAGATATCTCTGACATTTTTCCATCTGGGCAATTCATTAGTCCTCCAGAAACTGGGAATTGTTATCTGCTCTGCTCAGCATCCTCGGTTAGTTGTTGCCTCAGCTTAGTGTCCTTTTTTTTGGCTTTACCTTCTCACTTCTGTATTCCAGGGCAGACACAGGACAGATGGCCTGGCTGTCTTCTCTTTCCAATTTCTCCTACAACAGAGAGGAGATTGGATGGAAAGAGCAGTGCAGCAGTTCCTTTATCACCAGAAAAATATGTGGAGAGATGAAAAACCTTAAAGATCTGTGAAGACACAATGAACTGCTCTGTTGATTGTACAACAGCCTCTCCACAGCCCCCTGACTCTCAAGTGCAAAGATTTCTGTAAGGAGTGCAGACATAGATTCATTCCTTTGTTGACCATCTCCAGGGATGACTCTTTGAATAAGAACTGTGAATAGGGTGATTCATCATGTGATGAATATCCCTTATGCTTTCCTTCTCACTGTGGCATAGAGACCACAGCTGCAGGGGCAGCACAAGAAGGCTGAGCTGCCAAAGAAATTCCAGCAAACAGAGGATTCAATGAGACTGGGTTACGTAATCTGAAGGAGAGGGCTGCCAAAGAAAGATGACTGAGATGCCCTGTGGAAATGTCAATGTCTCACTAATCTTCACTGAGTGAAGAGGGAGTCAAGAATTACCCCAGAGTTGTGGGAAAGGCCTTTGAGTACTGTAATCTGTCATGTTGGAGAAGGGGAGAACCTACATATACCAGATCTATGAAACACAGCCTTGTACAGGTGCCCTTGGGAACTTTAATTCCTCCTACACGCTCAACATCCAACACCAGTGTTGAGCAAGCTGGTTCTAACTGACTGAGACCTATGAACCGGGTTTCTGGCACAATTTGAGGCAAGTTATGGCACTGTCCTCCCGATCGATCCCCAAGCTACGCACAAGTATCAGAAAACTGAACACTCAGCAGGATGGATCTTTTGTACAGGCGTAGAATAAGCCCTTAATAGGGCCCAGGGTTATGGTCAGGTTGGAGGAAAGCCCACCTTGACTTGCAGTATCTACCTCCCTACCAGGATGCAAATGTCCTGCATGGGTGTTATGATCTGCATAATTTCTTTCTTCCCCTTTGAATGGAATCAACTGCACACCAGCATCCAGGAGCTGATAGTTGATTATGGACAGTGGTTCAGTGACTGGTGGTCCAGTGGAGCAAGCATGGTTTTCCTTCACCATTGGGAACATCTTCTTTTTCTTAAACTAGAAATAGCTTTGCTCTCTTTTCCTCTCACACCTGGCAGCTGACTGTCATAAAACCCCACAGATCACAAATATCTCAGACATTTCTTGACATGGCATGACAAGAATGATAATTTCCTTGAGCTATTTTCACTTCTGTGAAAATGAAGACTGAAGTACTTCTATTTTTTGTGTTCTGTTTTTTGTTTGTTTTTTGGGGGTTTTTTTGGGGGTGTAAGGGGAGAGAGAAAAGAGATAGATGGGAACAAAGGAGGAACAAATTAAAACGGAAAGCAGAAAACAGAATGGAAGGTGGACCATATATATATATAAAAATATATATGGGTTGGAAGCATGTCT
This sequence comes from Oceanodroma leucorhoa, assembly GCA_030449065.1. NCBI lineage: Eukaryota > Metazoa > Chordata > Aves > Procellariiformes > Oceanodroma > Oceanodroma leucorhoa. The sequence continues at coordinate 8,665,495 of JASVER010000023.1, read as the reverse complement.
TGTTAACATTTTTGTTTCACCAAAAGGTCATTTATTATATGTTTCCTTTTTATGGACAAATGTAGTTGCTGATAAACTAGATCAAGCAGCTGTAGCTGAGGAAAAAAAAAAAAAAAAGAAAAAATATAACTTTTATAACCCTTGCTCCTTTTCTCTTCTCCTGATACCCAAATTTAGTCTCACTAAAGGATCTATGGACTTTTGCTTACATATCATCTCATTATTGAGTTCATTATTGGCACTTTGACTTGGGAATTCCACAGAATTACTAGGTTTGGTAATATAGAGATTGTCATAAATAAGGAAAAGTACCTAAATGTCCTCTGGACAATAATTACAACAGAAGCAGGTAAATTAGTTCAGGGTTATATGGATGGTAACAAAAGTAGCAGAGAGGATAGTAGACAGGATGAAATGAGACACAGAAATGGGTGTAAGAGGATAATATGAAGAGGCAAGTTAGTTTTCAACTTAAGGGTGAAGGAGGAAGATAATAGGAAAAGAGAAGAGACAGTGCAGAAATTGTGATTGAAGAGCTGTGTGGATTGCAATTAGGGGATGGTAATTAAGGTGGTGAAAGACAGGCTGTAAGTATTTAACATAGTCAAGAAAAATATACACTAAAATTTTGCAGGGGTTGAAGTATAGGTAAGGGTAATTGAGAACATGTACAATAATTTGTCAAACAAGGACAGAGGAAAGGATATAAAATATCCATGTTAAAAATCCCTTGGTATAAAAGAGTTAACCAATGGCTCTTCTAGTATAACTCTCTGCAGACTGCTCCAGGAAAAAGCTGGCACAATATGACCACAATTTCCAAGGAAAGCCTGAAGTCTTACTTCAGCTAGACCGATGCATTAATCATTATAAATAGGTTCCTGTAAATAATATAATTATTCCCTTACTTTTTGGAACGCAGAACAGCTCAAAGTACAAAACTGCACTACAGCATACTTTGCAATTATCACACTGAAGATTTTGCATCAAGGTCTAGAGAAAATTAACATAAAAAGAGCAGAAGTTAATGTTTGGTGTTTTTTGTTGCTGTTGTTTTGTCTGTTTTTTTTGTCACAGGAGTTGTAGTTGTAATCTTGTCTTCAGTTGCCAGTGAAAATTTATCTAGAAAAAACACTAGTTGGAAATAATTTCACTACATAAAGGTTCCAATTTTTAACTCTGTTAATTTAGAGTATAAGCAGGATGTTGCCACAGTCTAAACATTTAAAATGCATCACTTGTTGGGGAAATAGAGGGACATGTATGTATGGCAGCTCTTTTTTTTCTTTTTTTTTTWAAGTCAAAACTACTTGACAAAACAAGGTGAAACACTCTAATTCAGTTTTACTTCTAAATCACCAGCTGCATTGGTTTTTGTAAACTTCTGTAGTGGTAAATTCTCCCCACTCTGCATGTTGTCTTCTGTTACAAAGAGTACTTGCAAGAAAAACAGGGGTACTAAAATAACAAGGACCATCAACAGATACTGAACATCATCTCATCTTTTGCTTCCTGTTCTTGTATGAAGTTTTGCATGCAATAGCTCTGTCAAAGTGGAAGTCAATACCACCTAAGTTGCAATTCTGAAATGATTGACATTATATTGGGACACATATGATCTATCAAATCTCTTTTGGCTGAAGAAATAGAGGATCTGGCATGCAGATAAGAAGATTTTCAGGTTATTTTTTTCTTCTTTTTTTTTTTTCCTGTGTAAGAAATAAAAGACAAAACCTTTTCATGTTGATGTTATGTACGCAGGATACTCAGTTCAAGCTGATGGAAACTCATATCCTCTGTTATCAGTTTTCTATATTAGCATCCTCTCCTGTGGATGTTCCAGATTCAATACAATTCTCCATGGATCTCAGATCTTTTCAGATCCTCAAACCCTTTGTGGAAATTCTGCATTGTCAGGATTTAATTAATTAATTAATTAATAATGAAAAATTAATTGCTTGTTCCCTCATTGTCCAACGATGCACACACATTAACATATCCAGGCTAGCTCTGCCTCCCTCAGTAAAGTCAACTAATTCATATATAGCTAATGGTACTGCAGTATTATGTGACACCAAAGAATGCTCATTTAGCACACTGAATTATATAATGTAGACATGCACCATGACTTTAAGGGGAAGGAATTAACAAAACTCATGAGAGAACAACTTATCCTTAGGTGAACACTCAGAGAGGGGATGAAAAAGGAGTAACTGAAGTATTTAGCAACAAATAGCTATCTTAATGCACACCTCCTTGAATGAAAAAAGGAGGGAATTATACTTATGAGTCTATTTTATTCTCACATAAAGAATTCCTTGTTTCAGTGTTTCACTTGCATTATCATCAGTAATTACAAGTCCCTTTTTTTTTAAGGTCTGTTAAGAAACACCATCCCAAAAACATTTCAACAAGCTAACTTTCTAAGCTTGGCTTAGGATTTTTAACACTTCTTAATAATATGAAGTATGTTATGGATATAAAATAGCAAAGAAATATTTTTGACCAAACAATGTAAATGTTGATAAAATATTATCTAACTTTGTATTTATATTTATAAGCAACACTATTACTGCTGTATTTTTATTGTCTCAGTAAAAATAGCCAATACTTACAGCATTATGTCTAATGAATTTATATTCACAATTCTATTTACAATACAAGAATCACAATTTATGTATTCAAGTACTTAAGTCCATGGGCAGCACTGTCAGAAATATGAGCCATTAAGCTGCAAAGTTATTCTACAGACTTTTTTCCCCATTCCAATCCTAATACTAACAAATAAGTGTGTACAAAAACTATGCTATTTGTCAAAACTGTAAGCAGACATATTTTGATTGCCTTGCATGAAAATTTGCCTATGTTGAACCATCATAATAAAGACAGTCAATGAATATAGTATAATCTATATGTAAACTACAGAGCCACTATTTGCAATTAAGCAGTTTTACATACRTGGAGTGAATCTAATAGTTATACTGCTTTGGCAGTTAACAACTCTAAAAACAAGAGCAGTAGATTGGAACTAATTTAATTTTTTTCTTTTCTGGATTATCTATTATTTATTCTTGATCTTGACAGCCCATATTGTGTTATCATATTAAAACATTTATCTGGGAATATCCATAAATTAATATGCACAACCATGAATACAATCATTCAGTCAAAAAAAATACCAAGAGTCAGTTTCACTGAATTGTTTATAGCCCATAATACAGTCGGAATTAACCTGAAATTGCATAAAGTGTTAGATACTTGATTCCACAGAGTTCCTGCTGCTGTTATTTCAATATCGCTTTGTAACTAGTTCTATCATTATCAGTGTTCATTGCAGATTTTAGTTGTAAATAGGTGGATTAAATGAAGCTTAGGTCAGGACTCAAGTTTTCTACGAATACAAAATTGTTAAGCTTTATATAAAACATTGAATACTCTGAAGCAAATTTAGTACAGTTGTAATTATTTGTTCAGTTGGGTTTTTTTCTTTATTTCTTTCATCTTTAAATACATATAAAATATATTTAAGAATTTATATGAACTTGCAAAATAGTTTATATATTGTTGGGGTTGTTTTAATTTAAAGCATGAAGTTGAGTGACCGTCTGTAAAGCTACTTTCTTTCAATATTTACTCCAAGATATTATTTTTATTTCTTTCAAGTGCAAAATGCCATTCCTACTGGACAATGTGTAATTGGACTAATGACTGAATGTAAAATGCAGTTCATATTTTTAGTTAAAAATTTGACTAAATTTAAATAGATGTTCCATGGTATGCAGATGCATCCAAAAGAATAAAACAGTTTTCAGTATATGTCCTGAAAAGAATGAATACTGTCACAGCTGGGATTAAATCAGGACACTTCTTAATAAAACATCAGTGATGTTGTTACAGCTGCCCCAAAATGGCACCATCCGGTGAAGCTCATTGCTCAAAATAATTTATTCACTGCTTTTTACTACAATCTTCTCCCTCTCAGCGTTCCACCTCCTGCAAAAGCAACATATAAAAGGCCAAGAAATAAGAATTAAGGACTGCCATGAACACCATCTTTCTGTTTAATTGCAATTCAACATTCTTTAATAATTATATAGATCAGTTTGTTTGTTTGTTTGTTTTTTCATGCAATAGAAAAGGAGCTACCAGCAACACTGAACATCAAATGCGTTATCTACTTAGAATAAGTCTAAGCAGTGTAGGGTGGGTGGCAAGTACCAGTCTTTTCTTCCCATAGCCAAAGATTAGTTTACTGCTCAGGAAATGTTGCATACTGTGAGACTCTCAGTTTAAGTTCTTTTATTTTCCACAATATGAGGACAAGCTTCACTTACATGTTCCCTGTTTTTTTTAAGGTGTAGTTCATTTGCAACACTCTTGAAAATGTACCTAAAAGGTAGTTTGAGTTCATTTCTCATTCATTAACAACTACATCTGCCAAACTAAATTAGTATCTGTCCATTACCTAGAATATGTTTCATATAGACTATAGAAAGCTATTTGCAAATAAGTTGATCTTTGTCAGCCTGAACAGGATGAGATTTTTTTGATCTAGGAAGTGCTTCACTCCCCAAATACAAAAGTGGTTTGGATTTTTTTAGGGGGGAGGTTTTGATTGTTGTTGTTATTTTTACTTTTTTAAACAAAACTCCAGTAAAGGTAGCATTTATGTATTCAGTGCTTTATAAGGACCAGCTCATAATTCATGTCTTCAAACCACTTTCAGAATTAAACATGTATGTTAAGAGACACGTGTTTGAGGAAAGGTATTTGAAAGTTGAGAAAGTAATTGCAGGAGATTGAATCAAAATAAGAGTATTTCCAATTTACAAAAGTCAGGGCAACTTCACATTTCAGTTTGTGATATTATATTCATAAGAACTCTTGCTTCTTTCAAATAGCTCTTTTGGGTTCAGGTTTTAAATGCATAAAAGTAAAAAAGTGAATGCAGAATCCCTTATTTGTGTTTTCTTTCAAATTCATAGACATTTTGATAGCTTTTAAAAAATAATAGCAATTACAGCAAAACTCTTACAGGTCACAGGTGCATTTACAGCCTATTGCCCAAATGGACAAGTAAATGCCAATTACAGACGTATATATAACCCGATCTTTCAATATCTGAGCGTGCTACGCTGCAGGAGTTCCGCCCTGATTGCTTTTGGGTCATATTAATAGAAATGCATTAGCTTAATATAATTTAAAAGCCCACTGAAATGAAGACTAAACTGTATTAAATACAAGTCAAACTACATTATTCTCATTTTAATAGGTAATACATTTTAAAGTGTAGTAGCATACACTGAACATTTACTAAGTTAGTATTAGTGCAGATTTCACTGTTTTGCAAGTAAAGTCAAGTCCTTGATTTACTAACAGGAACTCTTGAGGATTCACAATTAGCAGGCACATTTGATGGTATCATCATGTTTACTATAGCTTTACTAGACTCCTAGTGCCCACAATTAAGTGTCAGTTATCAGCTTAGTCTAGCGTAGTCTAAGAAAGATTTTAGGAAGAAAAGAGACTAATAAACATTACTTTAACTGTCACCTTGAGACATCCTTGCATTCAATAGCAGAGCAAATGAGCAAGTGGGTGTAAGTATGTCTAAAATGAGGATATGTAAAGAGCAGCAGTTTTCAGAAATATTGTAAATAACTTATTTCTATAAACTGGTCCATTAAAGCTGTATGCCATTTTTTTCCCCACCTGTCAGCCATCCTCTGCCCCCAAAAGTTAGGTTAAACTTCACTGAGAACTGAAAAAGACACGTATGTGTAAAATATATATGTGCGTGTGTCTGTGCACGCATCTACATGTGCATGTGTGTGCATGTACAATATACACATACACACAGAGACAGCTCAAAATCTGTCTTTTTAGCATTTTATGCATAACATTGTGCACCTATGTAGCTAAACCTGTTATACTTCAGACTGTGTGCCATCAAGCTTAATATCAACTTTTATTAATATATTAAGGTAGGAGATGAGAGATACGGAGGTTTTAAACAGTAACTTCAGCTTCATTGCTTCTACACTCCAGTGTTTCATTTGCAGCTTCAACACTACTCTTTTAGCATAGTCATTGAGAAATCCTATGACAGTATTTCTGAATCCTTTCATTTCAGCCCATTCCTCCTTAATAGTTCATTTTCCTTCTCCAAAGGCTATACCTCCTTCTGAGAAAGAATTTATTTCTTTTACCCAAAATAGATTTCTTAATATTGCGGATATTCCCACTTGAAGTGGTCAGGGAGTAGGAAAATTGAACTATTTCATTGAGTCTCGAAGTGCCTAACAATTAATTGGAAACATCATAAAAAATGTTAGGGCTAATGAAGCTTCACAGGAAAGGTGAACTGAAAATGCAAAAAGAGAAAGGAATTGCTAATTACAGAATCCATCACTGCAAAAGCTGGTTTTACTCTGAAAACATAAGGCAGAGTGAGTTCAAACCGGAGTAAGAAAATTAAGATAGCTAAAGATGAAAGAGTGGCTAACATTGGAAGAGTCAACTGGACCCTTAAACATGGGAAAAGAACTGAAACTTTAAACATGAGAAAAATGTCTCTTCTGAGATGGAGAATGACCTGATTCAAATTGAACCATCTGATCCTGGTATTGATTTTTCTCTTTGTTTCTAGTTACCATCTTTTGCTTGGTTTGATCACAACAGAAGCAAGTGGCAGAAAATGTGGCCTATCCACCAGATAAATTAGTATATTTCAATCCCTGGCAGATTTATACGGCACAGAACACAGAGGATTACAGTCAGGTGACTTTAGAAATGTAATGATATAATGGAAGAGTGTTTTTCTTTGTAACAAGGTAGGCAATGCATTGGAGAAACAATGAAATCAATTGCATTAATGTAATACAAACACAATAATTAGCTTAGTTTTTTACATTGTGTTTAACTTGTCCTTCTAAAATTACCATACTCAGCTAAATATCAGAAAAGTAAACTTAAATCGTAGAATCATAGAATCATAGAATCATTAAGGTTCGAAAAGACCTCTAAGATCATCAAGTCCAACTGTCAACCCAACACCACCATGCCCACTAAACCATGTCCTGAAGTGCCACGTCTACAAGTTTTTTGAACGCCTCCAGGGATGGTGACTCCACCACTTCCCTGGGAAGCCTGTTCCAATGCCTGACTACCCTTTCGGTGAAGAAATTTTTCCTAATGTCCAATCTAAACCTCCCCTGGCGCAACTTGAGGCCATTTCCTCTCATCCTATTGCTTGTTACTTGGGAGAAGAGAGCGACACCCACCTCGCTACAGCCTCCTTTCGGGTAGCTGTAGAGAGCRATAAGGTCTCCCCTCAGCCTCCTTTTCTCCAGGCTAAACAACCCCAGTTCTCTCAGCTGCTCCTCATAAGACTTGTTCTCAAAATAATGAAAATAATGAAAAACAATTAGTAAGATCATCTATGTAAGATTTCTATCAATTGTTTCATGATATAAGAGCTAAAATCCAGACAGAGGGAAAAATGAAAAGATACAACAGCTCATCAGTGAAGAAAATAAAACCTTTGACTGTATAAAAAAAACCCAGTAAAATAGCTTTTTCAAAAATATTTTTATAACATAATCATCAGTGATGAAATAAACTGATCTGATAAGACATGAGATGACCTAGAATATTTTCCAGCTTTATGTGGAAAAAAAAAAAAAAAAAACAAAAACACCACAAACCCCCAAATTTTATAGTTTAAAAAATGTGGCATGTATTTTAGGAAATGTTCTGTTAAGCTTTGAAGAACTACCTATTTCTACATCATGAAGAGGACAAAAATATGAATTTTGGACTATTCTGCTTAATAGTATCCTCTCAGTTTCACACATTCATTAGACTTAAAGAAACCAAAGACAGAAAGATTTCTGAATTATCTTATTTTCACTCAGATAATCTTTGAATTTTATATTAAAAAAATCCTCTTAGATTCATATTTAGTGTGAGATATATATGTGGCTGGGCTGTCTATATGAAGTTATCACAGAGGCACTTCTGCCTTTTCTTTCTGCCACTCTGCCTCTACCTGTGATTTTGTTTGGGCTATTTAAGCACTTATTTTCAAATAACATTATTTTAAATTGTAACAAGTTATTGGATGTTTAGGTTATAGGCTTGAAAAAATTGGAAGTAGCTAAAAATTTAAGTCCAGCTGATTTTTGAGCTTTCTTCATAATTCCTTTTTTAAGTCCACATTATTTTTTATTAAAAACTTTAAAATTAACTATAAAATAAAGCACAATACAGAAGAAAAGTTATACAAGAGAGGAACTGATCAAAAACATCTCCAGTTTTATGAAGGTGACATTTTCCAGCTCAGGAGGATTCCCAGGGAATCAGTGGAAGGCTATTCTGGAAGTCCTTTGAATGCTAATCTTCCCAGAACTTGCAAACTACATGCAAAGCATGCAAAGACTGCTTCAAGTTATCTTATTTTACTAATTTGCAATGGAGAGCATTCCTCCGCTTTATAAGAAATAAATATCTTCACCAAAATTGGGCCTGAACTGAAGGCATTTTGCACTAACAGGTAAAAATCCTGGAAAAGATTGTTCATGTGAATGAGTTACTGTTCCTCAACAGGAACTGGATCTTGGTAAGGCTTTTCTTTAAGAAACACAGAATCAGGAAGAATTATTTGCATCATAGATCTTACCCCTGAAACTGCAGACAAACAGGGAGATGTTAGCTGTGTCTACGTCTACCCACTGATGCACTTCAGAGCTCACTGTATGACAGAAAGGTAATTAAGGTTGTAGTTTTCAAAAGCTGGTACAGTTCCCACCTATGTTGTGTACCCAGACTGGTCATGGACACCAAAGAGATGGAGATGGGGGGAAAACTAGTTTACAGCTATGCTAAAATTGAATGTGCAATGGCAGATCAGTGCTGCTCTAGGGTGCTGTATGCTTCTCAGATATGACAAAATTGATGTAACCATTTAAGTCTAGAAGGGGAAATGAGAAAATTTGCTCTATGCTTCTTTGTATTACAAGCTACAGAACGCTCTCAGTCTCTAACAAACTAATATAAAACATAGAATCATAGAATCATAGAATGGTTTGAGCTGGAAGGGACCTTTAAAGATCATCTAGTCCAACCCCCTTGCCATGGGCAGTAAGATCTTTCATTAGATCAGGTTGCTCAAAGCCCCATCCAACCTGACCTTGAACACTTCCGGTTATGGGTCATCCACAACTTCTCTGGGCAATCTGTTCCAATGTCTCACCACGCTCATCATAAAAATTTTCTTCCTTATGGCCAATTTAAATGTACCCTCTTTCAGTTTGAAACCATTGCCCCTTGTCATGTCACTACAGGCCCTAGTAAAATGTCTTTCTCCATCTTTCTTATAAGCCCCCTTTATATACTGAAAGGCTACAATAAGGTGTCCCCAGAGCCTTCTCTTCTCCAGACTGAGCAATCCCAACCCAACTCTCTCAGCCTTTCTTCATAAGTGAGATGTTCCAGCAATCTGATCATTTTCGTGGTCCTCCTCTAGACCCACTCCAACAGATCCATGTCTTACTTGTGCTGAGGACCCCAGAGCTGGATGCAATACTTCAGGTACTGCACAAGAGCAGAGTAGAGGGGGAGAATTACCTCCCTCAACCCGGTGACCACTCTTCTTTTTATGCAGCCCAGGTTACGATTGGCTTTCTGAGCTGCAAGTGCACATTGCCGGCTCATATCCAATTTTTCATCCACCAGTATCCCCAAGTCCTTCTCTGCAGGGCTGCTCTCAATCAGTTCATCCCCCAGTCTGTACTGATATTGGGGATTGTCCCGACCCAGGTGCAGGACTTTTCACTTGATCTTGTTGAACTTCATGAGGTTCACACAGGCCCACTCCTCAAGCATGTCAAGGTCCCTCTAGATAGCATCCCTTTTCCTCTAGGATATTAACTGCACCACTCAGCTTGGCTTCAGCTTGGTGCTGAGGGTACACTCAATCCCACTGTCTATGTCATTGATGAAGATATTAAATAGTACTGGTCCCAGTATGAACCCTTGGGGGGCACCACTTGTTACTGATTTCCAGTTGAACATTGAGATGTTGACTGTAATTCTTTCATGAGGCCATCCAGCCAATTCCTTATCCATCTAACAGTCCATCCATCAAAACCGTATCTCTCCAATTTAGTGACAAGAATGCTGTGAGAGACTGTATCAAAGGCCTTACAGAAGTCCAGGTAGATGACACCTATAGCTCTTTCCTTGTCCACTGTTGCAGTCACTCTATCATAGAAGGCTACTAGGTTAGTCAGGCATGGTTTGCCCTTGGTGAAGCCATATTGACTGTCTCTTATCACCTCCCTGCCTTCCACGTGTTTCAACATATCCTCCAGGAGGATCTGCTGCATGATATTACCAGGCATTGACGTGAGGCTGACTGGTCAGTAGTTCCCAGGGTCCTCCTTATTACCCTTTTAAAAAATTGATGTGGTATTCCCTTTTCTCCAGTCACTGGGGACTTCACCTGACTGCCACGACTTTTCTAATATGATGGAGAGTGTCTTAGTGACTACATCAGCCAGTTCCCTTAGGACCCTGGGGTGCATCTGGTTGGGTCCCATGGACTTGCGTATGTTCAGGTTCCTCAGGTGTTCTTGAACCTGATCTCTTACAATGGGAGGGACTTTGTGCCCTGCCTTGAAGTTGAGGGACCCAAGAGATGTGAGAAGAGTGATCACCAATGAAAACTGAGACAAAACTCAGCTTTCTCCATGTCTGTTGTCATCAGCTCTCTCGTCTTATTTATCAGGGAGGGTATATTTTCTTTACTCTTCCTTTTCTGACCAACATGCCTCTAGAAGCCCTTATTATTCCTCACATTCCTTGCCAAATTCAGCTCCAAATGAGTCTTAGCTTTCCTGATCCCATCCCTACACATCTAAGCAACGTCCCTGTGTTCTTCCCAGGATACATGTCCCTGGTTCCACCACCTTTGCACCTCCTTCTTACACTTTAGTTTGACCAGGAGGTCCTCACTTAGTCATACCTATCTCCTGACTTCCTTGCCTACTCTTGTGCTCTAAAAAAATATCTCCTTAAAGAGCTGCCAGCTCTGTTCAGCTCCTTTTTCCCTGAGGACAGTTTCCCAGGGGGTCCCATTCATTAATCCTTTAACCAACTGAAAGTTCACTCTCCTAAAACTCAGAGTCCTGACTCTACTCTTCACGAGGCCCATATCCCTCAAGATTGTGAATTCCACCAGGACATCAACACTGCAGCCCAGACTGCCACCAATCTTGACATCCCTAATTAGTTATTCCATGTTGGTGAGCAACAGGTCTAGTAACGCTTCTCCTCTGGTCAGGTTGTCTATCACCTAGATTAAAAAATTATCCTTGACTCTCTCCAAGAGTCTCCTGGGCTGCTTACAGCTTGCTGTGCTGTTTTTCCAGCAGATGTCAGGGTGATTGAAATTCCCCAGCAGGATCAGAGCCTGTGAATGTGATGCTTACTTTAATTGAAGTAAAAACATTTTGTCAACATCCTCCCCTTGATTGTGTGGCCTCTGTTGGCTTGGCCTCTAATTTTTACCCATAAGCTCTCAACCTGTTCATCGCTATTTTTCAAAGACAGTTCTGTGCAGTCAATCCACTTTTTTTTAAATAGAGGGCAACCCCCTCACCTTTCCTTCCTTCCTTGTCCCTTCTGAACAGTTTATAGCCACCAATTGCCATGCCCCAGTCATGTGATTCATCCCATCATATTTCAGTGATAGTGATCATACCTTTCTGGCTGCACAGTGGTTTCCAACTCCTCCTGCTTGCTATCCATGCTGCATGCATTGGTACAGAGGCACTTCGGCTGGGCTGTCGACTGTGTCACCTTTTCAGAGGAACATGTCCTAATTTCTTTGAGGCATTTCACAAGTGTTTCCCTATTCGTTCCTAATACGTCCTGTTAATTGAACATCAAAGGCCTTAAAAATTATTGTGACAAAACAAGAACAGCAGACATCAAAATGATTGCCAATGTTCTTGGTGCCTGTAGCAGCAGGGAGTCTTAGATGATGACATTACAAGGAGTTACTTAGTATTTTTTCTTCCAGAGTTATAAGCTTCCAGGTGAATCTATCTGATATTAAGTAACTGTAATCCTTCTTTACAAGAAAGTAAAGAGTATCATGGACATACTTTGCATGTGAGACAGGGAGGCTTGGCACTCTGAAGAACATCAGTACCCAGATCAAATCCATTATCAGTTCTGGGAAAACAGAAGAGTTTCCATGCATTCTGCTCTTAGCATGGATAGATAAATTGTTAATTAGTCACATTGTAAAATTTCAGGTTTCCCAGTTTAAAGCTTATATCTTATGAAACAACCTGATCCAACTGACACTTAAAAGTATATTTTTATGTTTTATATATGCTTTTTTTCTGGAATTCAGAACAGATTAAAGTTTTATTGCTTTTCTTTCTTTCGTTATTTCAGTCCATTGTCTCCACGGAACTTCTTAGTGTGAACATCTAAGTTTTACTGTGAGATCTTCAGTTTTCAGTGAGGCACAGGTTATTTTTGTTGTGCTTTCCAGAAGCAGTACGATACACCTAAACAAAAACTCCTAATCTTTCCTTAAAGGGTATTTTTCTTTTCCTGAAAACTAATTTAAATGACCACATTGCATTAAAGTTAATACTTTGTAACATAAACCCATGTTATGAAAACATGTCTCAGGCTCATTCATGAACACATTTGAGAATATATTTTTGCTTAGTCATATTCATTTGAATTTTACTATGTTTGCAAGCATATAACTTACAATCAAATTCTGATATTCTTGCTTATAAGGCTTCTCCTTTAACTCTTAGATTACTAACTCACATAGTAAGTAATTTCATGTCCTCCACCAAAATCACTTCTTATTAGTGCAACTAATGGTGGCAGAATATAGCTTTCCTTTTGCCATGTACAATATACATTTTCAATATAAAAATTGCTGAAAATAGTGTTGGTTAAAACAACTTTTTTACATAAAGTACACTGGAATGCCTAATTTTAATTTTTTTTCTAAACAAAGTAAGGAGTGCAGAGTTAGGGAGTTTTAATTTAAAAGAGATTAATAAAAGTCATAGCTTCTGTTTCTCTACTGGCAGATGTCCAGAAATTAGTGGGTCCTATTTAAGAATGTGTATTTCATCAGCTTCTTTAGAAATATGTATTTTACTGTTTATGTATTTCTCATATCTGAAATGCCACTACATAATGTAAAATCTTCTCTTTTGAATATAATTCTACAATTCCTTGTCAATGCTGTTTGTTTCCTTGTTTTGTTTGTTTTTTTTTTTTTTAAGTATAAGAATATGGGAGTTTATTGTATAAATATATCATGTTTATTTTTATGTATATACAGGGGCAAATTATCATAAGCTGTTAGTATCATCAGATGAACTGCATAGGCATTTAGTTTATAAAAAAAGCTATTCTAGCTCATAGCAGCTTGGGTAGGCAGAGGATAATTATCCTGAGAATTGATTCTGTTTTGCTTTGTGTATAATAAAAATAATCGATAGTTTCTTTAACTATTTTTCTTTCTATGCAGATTTACCAAAAAGGCCCATGAAAGCCCAACAGTTTCTGCATTATTAGAAGGGTCTATGTACTGTATCATTGTGTAGCTAGACATTACACATGACAAAGAGATTTCAGATGGAATCAACCTATAACCATACTTCAAAAACTACTGGGAAGTTCTATAGAAGTTTTGTAATAGATTATATTAAAAAAAGTGATCTTTCTGAGCAGTGATGTCTTGGACTTACAGTGATTGTGAAGCTGAATGTTGCTTGCACGGCTTACACATTTTCATTGTTACATTTTGTATACTGCTCCTATGTGGTAATAGAACTAACAACATATTTGTTTCTCAGTTGTCAAGGAAGATGAAAACTGTGTGCCTGTTAAGGAAAATATTTTTGAGGAGTCCATATGGTCTGGTTCAGTTCATACATTTCAAACCTAATTTCCTTTCAGTCCCATGAGCCAATAGACTCATAATTGCAGGCACACAGTAAGGTGCTCATGAGGAGTAACGCTGGCTATGCAAAAGCTCTTAAAAGCTTTTCACCTATGCATTGTTAAGTCTATCAAGTATTTATTCAGTCCCCTACAGTTACATCTGTGCCATCACAATAGTGAGTTATGTACCTCTTGAGGAAATTCAGGAAGATTAATGGAGCCCTACTACTGTGGAAGATTACTGACAAAAAGGGGCCTTTTAGGCGCTAGTCCTTATGTTTAGTGTTTGAAGTATGATTCCGCATTTTGTTGTCAGGTTTGCTACTAGACAGTTTGGGGTTTTAAGAGTCTGGAGTCAGCTGGAGTGACCTGCATTCACATACATGGTATCATTTGTGAACTATATTGCAACTTCCTTTGCATTATTCACTTTACTCTAGGATGTATAAGTGATTCTTTCTATCACGTACCTGAATGATCGTTAGCAGAATAATAATTTATTTTTCATCTTGCAAATGCTGTTTGATTGTAGATGGTTTGCAAACTACACAGGCTTGTAATGTTTTACACAGGCTTATGTTATGAACCAAAGACTCCTGAATTATGGGCACTTGACCTGTGAAAAAAAATTGAATGAAAGGTTGTATCTCCATATTAATTTTGTATTTTACTTCTGTCAATAAGAGTGTTTTAAATAATTCAGTTTGGTTTAGTTCAAATCTTTTGATTTTTATGTTGGCTTTATCATAAGTAATAAGTGCTCTTCAACTTGATATCCTACTTGAGTAGCACTTTTGGTCATTGGATTCTTCTACAGGGTATGGTACATGAAAGTATATTGAAACATTTCTTTTTCTTGATAATTATTGTTACATCTGTTTTGGAGTGATTTAACTTGTCTACAACCTCTGGATGATTGAGGTGGAGGATCAAGCAAGGGGCTGATCGTTTATTATTTGAAACCAATTTTTACTGTCCCTTTAAAAATGAGTTCTTATGGCAAAAGGCTGTGCTGAGAGAACACGGATAGTATCAAGAATAACTGCTGTAGCAGTTATTTTTGGTATAGTAGTTGCTCTATCTCTGTCACCTATCACTTCACTTCCAATAGGCTGAATGTGAACATAGCTGAGTTTTTAAAATCACATCTGTCCATTAAAAAATAAGTCCTTCAAAACTGTACTATCTTCTCTGCAGAAACGTCTAGAAACACGAGATATAAAGAGCAAATGAAAGCTAAGCTGCTCTGGAGAAAGATACCTGTTTTGACAGTGTAAGTAGCTAAAAAAATATAAATTTTTCCTCTAGTGTACTTTCAAATGTCTTTTTTTTTTTAATTAATGTTCTACTATTTTACTGATTCTTTTTATTAAAAAAAAAAAAAAAGGAAAATAAAAACCATTGTTGCAATGCTGTGTAATACAGAAGATTCCTGTGAAGGTATATGCAATGCCACTGAAATATTTTGGAATGGTGGAGTATTTAACTTAAAAATCTGCTGTAAGGGTTACATGGATACAAATTTAATGTTAATCTTGGTTATATGTTGTAAGGAACCAAACTGTGAGAAACTGGACATTTGTCTCAAAGATTCCTTATCTGGGTGGAGAATGTGATAAGGGCGACTACAAGGTCACAGAGATGTCTGGTTTGTGAGGGGCTTTGTGTTGAGTCATCCTGCCAAGACAGGAGAGGCTGAAGTCAAGCAGATGGTGAGACTCCTTAGCTGGGTGCAGGAATGGGGAGACAGGCAAGTACGTGCCATCATCATGGAAACTGCAGCTCCTGGATGGGAATAAAAGGGGCTGCAAAGACAAGACGGAGGTGCTACCACCCACCACTGAAGACACCGAGAAGCCCTCCCGCAGCGCTATTGTCCACTGCCGAGGGCACCGAGAAGCTCTCCCTCGTGCGCTGTCGCCCACCGCTGACAACGCTGAGAAGCCCTCCAGTCTGCGCTGTCGCCCACCGCTGAAGACTCCGAGACTTGGACCCCCGGAACGCCACGGATTCATGGTGGTGACTATTCTTGCAACTCTATCCCGAATGCATCCTTGATTTCTGTCTTTTTATTCCATTCTATCCTATCGCTACTACCTCAATTTTTACTGTTGATATGCTACTGCCTCAGTTTCATTTTTTACTTTTAATAATAAAAGCTGTTCTGGGCGTACGGCATTTGACCTCATTTGTGTCTTAATCTCTCTCTGGGGATCACATCGAAACCTCCCCCAACATTGGATCGGGACATCAGTGACACTGTCTGATATGGAGGTTTTGCTGTTTCCACACACCATCATACCTCCAACAGTCATTAATTAGTACTGCTTGCATCTGTTTATTACTGGAGTGTTTCAAAATTATTTCTTTTTTCTGATCTATTACCCAAATGGCTAATGTTATCATCTGTGTTTGTTTAATTTCAACACTTTTCGGTCTTGCTAGGCAAAGGTCATTCTACCATATGAAAGTTGTAATAGTAGTATCCCACAAAAATGTCTTTTGCTGCTTTATGCAATTCTTCTTGAAGTTCAAGAAGATAACACATTAAGGACCTCCTTTGACAGATTGCCTTAACCATGATTGTGTTCCATTGGCCAGCGGAGACTTAGCAAGTTTCACTTAAAAACCTAGCTGCAAATCTAAACGTCGATGTGTACCTAAGCAATCGGTAGGCAATTTACATCTTTATGTTCCATAGCCCTTTAGTGTGAAAGATTAGAAATACTTTTTTTTCTTATTTTGTTGCCATTAAAATGATGGGAAATGGGTCATGTTGTTTGTAACATTAAGCCCATTATAGAGAGTGCCATTACCAAAAATGATCTGTGATTATAGTCAGTTGTACAGAATGATAAAACATTTTTCATGCATAAAGTGGTACTGTCCAAATGCTGGGGCTTTTTATAACATTGTAGTCAGTAATTTTTAATCTCCTCTCTATCAAGTATACTTTAATTTCATAGGATATTAGCATGCGATTCTTTTGTGTATTTATGAGGACTTTGTTTTTTGAATACCAACTTCATATCCATGGGAAAGGAAAATCATACAGAAGCATAGTGCCAAAGAGCCCTCACAGGAAAAAAGATACAGGCGATTCTACCGCTGCCTAACTGTGCTCAAAATGAAGAATGTATGTCTCATCTCTTTGCTGAGTATTAAAATCACTGGAGAATTAGGTTTTCTGATGCAGTGTTCCTTCATTTCTTTGTGTCAGAGCTTCTCTACCTGACAAAAGTATTTAGTCAGTGATCACAAGAGAAAGATGTTCTCATTTGGACACTTCGAGTTCATCCAGTTTAAATATGTAAAAGACAGAATGCCTTGTAGCCAAGTGTCTAACATGCAGCCTCATGAACTGAAATTGCCTCAGACATAGGAGAGAATTTGAGGATGTCTCCTATGTCTCAGGTAAGTGCCCTAATCACTGAGTTATCAGCAACTGAGGAGCACTCTTCCACTGTTTTAAGAGTGAAAAATGTAATGGCAATTTGTTGCTGTTCACTTTGCCAGTTTTGTAAATCCTCCTACCAACCATCCAACTTACAACCTGTCCTCTGAGGCACTCTTTGTAAGAAGTCAAGAATCATAACTTTTTCAATTTCTTCAGCAGTGAGCATAGATGCAAAATATTCATTTAGTTTTTCTGCTATGACCTTATCTTCCCAGGGGGTGCTTTTTTCACGTCTGTGCAGGTTTCCTGCCTCTGTTGCTTTTGGGAAATAATTTATTAATGGCTTTTATGCCTTTTGAAAGTTGTTCTCCAAGTCTTCTTTTTTGGCCTGCCTTTCATATTTAACTGCTAGAGTTTGTTGCTCCTTTCATTTTCTTCATTTGCACACAATTTCACTCTTTTGAATGATGCCTTCTTGAATTAAGTATTTTTTATGACTCAGCAATTTAATCATACCAATTTTCTTTTGCATTTTTTTAAAGATTGTAGGCTATTTTTATGTAGTTCCTCTCTTTGAAATTATGCATAGTCGTGGATTTCTTGGCTTCTGTTGCTTCTACAAGGACATTGTATGCAAGTACATTTAATTTCTATGCTAGAGTAGCTTTTTGACAGCAACATTTCAAATAGTTTCCAACTCTGTTCAGGACTAAGTTCTTATCTATTTTTTATGTTTCTTAACTAGCTACTTCATTTTTATTTAGCATCACCTGGGTACACAATAACAGCTTTCTCCAGGGAAGTTTCACAGGAGTGCAAAGGAACTGCACGAAAAAGTAAATTTTCATTGATTCCAAGTCAATGAAAACAAATATTACTACACTGAATATAAAGTTAGACTGTCTTCAATTTATAGAGTAAGTACCATATGTATTTAAACTTCCTCCTGATGAACGTACCATTTGAAAGTACTGCCTTTAAAAAGCTTCAATTACAAAATGTATAAAACCCCAAATTTCTTGTCTTACCTGCCTATAAGTTTTCAGCTGCCTTCTACAGAAATTCATCATATCCTTTTTGTTTTCAAAATTACTTTTAAAAACATCCTATGGAATATTATTTTACACTTCTTTCCTTGAAAAAGGAAATCATTATATATGTTTATAATTTTATTTGGAAATCAGACTCTATCATTGTTCCTGTTCACAGCCTCTGTAAACGTTAACTGCAGAATCCTGAGCACATCTTGTTTCTCTTTGGGGCCGACAGCTCCCATGTCAAGTATCCTCTGATACTTGACAAAGCGTTGTACCTGCCATGGTGGGGAGGGATAAGTACAGGGAGAAAAAGGAATGACTTGGCACCCTTGGAGCAGTGGTGCAACTGCCTAAACCTGTTGTGGATGGTTTTCTGTTGCTGATGCCAGAGAAATCTTCTATAATTTTGAACAAGTTTTAAACCATCATACAATGAGTTAAAGTTCTGACAGTCAATATAATTAAGACAGTCAATATAATTAAGCCTGAGTGGAATGCAAGCAATCTAAGTATGAGCGAAAGGGAAAAGGTGAAAGCTCACTTGCCGCATAGGCAAAGTACAACGCTATTAACGATTAATCTTATCTGCTAATGGGATAAGGCAGGAAGCTGCAGGAAGAAGTGGAGGACTTGAGAACGAAGAAGTTAAGCCTGGGAAGAAGGGGGGATGGACAGAAGGTGGGTTTTTAGTTTTGACTTTGTTTCTCACTGTTTCACTCCGGAAATACACTGGAATTCCAATACATGTTTTAATTGGAAATACATTAAATTAGTCTTTCCCAAGTTGAGTCTGTTTTGCCTGTGTCGTGGTTTAGCCCCAGCCAGCAACTAAACACCACGCAGCCKCTCGCTCACCCCCCCACTCCGGTAGGATGGGGGAGAGGATCGGGAGGGCACACGGAGGAAAACCCGCGGGTTGAGATAAAAGCAGTTTAATAATGGAAATAAAACAAAGTAGAACAGTGATAATAACAATGATAACAACAATAACAGAATATACAAAACAGGCGATACACAACGCAACTGCTCACCCCCACGTGTTCTGGACCAACTGCCCGAACTGTGCGCTTCCCCCCAAAGGAACCGCCCCCGGTTTTTAAGCTGGGCGTGATGTCACATGGTATAGAATACCCCATTGGCCAGCTGGGTCAACCACCCCGGCTATGCTCCCCCCCTCAGCTCCCCCTGCACCTCGAAGGGCAGGGGAGGCTGTCGGTGCAAGCACCACCCAGCAACAACCAAAGCATCAATGGTCCATCAACATTCCTTTCATTACCAAACCCAAAACACAGCACCCCCTCCAGCTACAGGGAAGAGAGTTAACTCTGTCCCAGCTGGAACCAGGACAGCCTGTGACAGTAATTGGTAAGAGATCTCCCTGTCTATATCTCAACTCACAAGGTTTTCTGTCTTATTTTCAGCCCCCATCCTTTTAAGGGGGGAGAGTGAGAGAGTGGTTGGGTGAGTGTCTGGCAGCCAGCCAATGTCAAGCCCATCATGAAGAGAAAAAAAAAAAGTACTGGTGTGACTTATGAGGTCACAAAATGTTTTAAATTAAGTATTATCAAGACCTGATTATGTGGATACGCATGTGTCTATTAAATACGTTCACATAGCATCTTAGCTTCACAAATATTCTTATTTTTCATGGGAAGGTTGTTTCAACTCAGATATAGTTAAACTAGTTCCCCAACAGCATCAGCATGTCCAATTACATTCCTGGCCATGAACTAGAAACTATATTTATAAGCTTACTGTCCTTCCCACACTTTCATCTCTAAGTACATCATTACTTAGGCAGTACATTACCACATCAGAGGGAAAGGCCATGTTTTTAGACCTTGACCCACAGACATGTTACATGTTGTACAGTTAATTTCCAAACAAGGGTTTAAAAAAAAATAAAAACAATTTAAAAAATTTTTAAAAGTCCTTGTGCTGCACAGACCTCACTGTGAGTTAAAGAAAAAAAAATAGTACTTAAGGTTATGACACATTAAACAATATAAGAAAGAGAACCTCATCCCTTGAAAACTAAGTAGGGAAAATTGTTGTGTAATGTAAGTTGATTACAGGTTTCATAATTGTACAGATTCTGCCTGTATTGAGAGTTATAACTAAAAGAGAAAAGAAAAATCAGGACTTAATTATTTTATTATCTTTTTTTTCCCCTTGCTTTCTGTATTTTCTCATTCTCTACAAGTTTGTTGTTATAAAAGAATATTACATTGAAGACCTGATCTAAAACTACTGAACACCTTTTCTATCATCAGACATGCTCTCATTCAGCAAAGCACTTAAAAACAGTTAGATCCCACCATCTTTGAATCATGCTGGAAAAGATCAACCTGCAAAAAAGTAAAAGCAAGTGCATAGATAGCCGTACCTTTTACCAGAAAAGAAGAGAATGCATAATTAATATCTGTTTAATCACACTTAAGGACAAGAGAAAACCCAGCTGCCTCACTGAATTGTGCCCCAAAATAACTCAGTTGTTGCTTAAGATTTCCCACAGTTTTGTAAATTACATTTTAGCATACTCATGCCTGCAGTTAAACACATAGTTAGGGACTTGCACATCAATATCTAAATTAAAGTAGCATGTTTTTAAAGTTTCTTCTAGTATTTGCCAAAGCAATTGTACTTTCTGATCCAGCAAAGCATCACTGCTCAGGATGGGGGATCCTGACTACAATGTTTCAATGTTCAAAGGACCTAAGGGCAAACACAGTGTTAAGTATACTTGGAATATAACCAAATGCAGGTAGCTGGCAAAAGTAACTGAAGAGTTTGCATTTCTGGGAAGTTCACAAAATACATAGCCAAAAAATAAATGTAAGAAAAAAGCAATTGGGAGTTGAGGGGAACAGCTTTCAATGATTTAGCCTTGCAGGAATCAAAAGTGGCAGTCATCATTAATCGAGCTGGGGAAAAAAAGGAGGTTCCAATCTGGACTCCATTTTACTATCAGTAAGCTAATAAGAAGCTAAATAAGTACTGCCTTCTTAATTGTTTTCCTGACATTTTTTAATATTAGGTGTTGCTCAAACCTGTTATTCAAATATCACAACATTAAAATGTGTTTCAGAACTATATATCAATTAAAAAAAAAAAAATCCCCAAACTTTTTTTTGCAATTTAAACTGTAACATGTCTTTTGTGACTATGTTTTCAAATACACTCTCAAGCATCCACACAAAAGCATGTTCATGTGCTGTAAAACCCTAATGCTTGCATGACAATATTTGCACAAATGACATGCAACTAATCAGCTGGCATGCTCTTGTTCAAAGTTAGAGATGTTTGAAGTAATGTATTATGTGGACTTTTAGGAAATTTTTATTGCACACAGGCTTGAAAATGAAACTGAAGTTTATGCTGTAAATTCCTATTCACATTAATGATTAAGTGGTTGCTGATTAATGAGCCAAGTAATTATTGTTCCATAATATCCCTAAAAGTGTGATCAAATCAAGGCTCCAGTCAAGTATTGCATTTCTGTAACAAAACATGTTGTTTTAGTGAACAAGGGAAGATATATTCTTAAGCTATCCATTGAATGAATAATATATTACAGATCAAAACAGCAGTCATAAAAGACATTCACTTTTAAATTTCAACAGTTTCTATAAACCTTTGTAAGTTGGGGTTGTTTAGTCTGGAGAAAAGGAAGTTTAGGGAAGACCTTATTGCTCTCTACAGCTACCTGAAAGGAGGTTGTAGTGAGGCGGGAGTCGATCTCTTTCGCCAAGTAACAAGTGATAGGGCAAGAGGAAATGGCCTCAAGTTGCACCAGGGGCAGTTTAGATTGGATATTAGGAAACATTTCTTCACTGAAAGGGTTGTCAAGCGTTGGAACAGGCTGCCTGGGGAAGAGGTTGAGTCACCACCCCTGGAGTTCTTTAAAAGACGTGTAGATATGGCGCTTTGGGACATGGTTTAGTGGTGGACTTGGCAGTGTTAGGTTAACGGTTGGACTCGATGATCTTAAAGGTCTTCTGCAATCTAAATGATTGATTCTATGATTCTAAGTATGCACTGGGCTACATTCAATACCATGACCTATACTTTTTCCCCATCTCTAACCAACTCCTACTCTATTAGTGCACAAAATGAAAGAATTTCACTATGTGCATCCATAATGTTTGTGAGCTTCACTTTTCAATGTGGAGCCTAAGGTGTTATTTATTTCAGAAAGTTCAACCCTGCTCTGAAGGCAGAGTTAATTGTTTCCCTATCAGTATTCTTTTTATGTGATGTTCACTGAGATAACTTACCTGAGCTACTCAGAGGACATCCTCAAAGTCCGTCAGATACCATAGCCATTTTACAGATGGAGAGCTGATGCACAGAATAATTTCAAATTATCTGCCTTCATTTTGTTTTGTTTCTTGATTTACTGTACTTGTTTTTGTTGACCATGTTTCTGACTATTGTCATCATGCAGTTTTCAAAAGGTTACCAATAAATCCCATTGGCTTCAGTTGGTTTTCTGAATTCACGCATTTCTTACAATAAAACCTTGTTGCACCCAAGAAAATCTGGATACCAAGAAAATAATGAACATTCAACTAGTTTCATTTTTACAAGCTTGTTTTAAATATTTTGTTTAACAGCACATTATTGCAGCTTTGAAACAAAGAAACAAAAATTTCATCCTTTCTACTTTTTCAAACCCATAATTCCTCAAACATATTCCCTTTTGTGCCACAGACCAGAAACATTGTAAAACCACATCTCCTTTTACCACTCAACCTGGACTAATTCCTAGAAAATGTCCATTCTACACAATGAATAAAAATGAGAGTATGAGGAAAAAATAAACAAACACAGAAGTCACCTAATTAGCCTTGAACAAACAATATTGGGTTTAATATTTCTAAGCACCTAACTTTGTAACCTTAACAGTGGTCTATCAACATAATTACTGTGATATATACCAACAGAATATTGCTAAAATGACATAAACATATATATACACACACATATGTACATGCACATATGCATACACATATAAAACCACTTCTTGAATTGTCTTGCTTATATCTGCCTCACTATAACAATGATATCACTACTATAAAACTAATTTTCCAAAATGTAAATTATACCTCTGAAATGTAAGAGATCGCTGATTATAGATATCCCATGAGGGAAAAAATATCAGTAAGAGTCTGGGATCTTCAAAAATAGGCTAAAATAAAGCAAAGGGTACAATATTGCTTAAAGTGGAAAATTGATCTTCTAAATGTTACTAGATGTGTCAAGAAAGATGTCATTTATGCTCCCATACTATGACATCAGAATATAAATTAAATTTAATCTATAAAAATCCTAATATCTTGATTAGGTTTTTTGATTTGGTTTGCTTTTTTCTAAGAAGCAACACAGACTTCGTAAGGCATTACATCTGTTCAGCCCTCTGTGGAAGTACATGTTAATTCCTTTTGTGAGAGAAACTGAGAAAAGTGAAATCTATGATTAGAAGTCAATACATGCAAGAAGCTGGTTATCTGCTGTTACAGTAAGATCTATCAAAATTACGTGATTCTCAGAACTGCTGAAAATGTACAGCTATTCCACTGGGAGTAAGGTGTGCTTAGTATCTCTGAAAAGGAAGTCATTTAAAATTGATCTGGATGTCTAATAGTGTCTAACAGAAGAACTCTCTAAACTGAATACTGCAGTAAAAACTTGGAGTGTGAAGGAAAACATTTGACATCTGGGACTGGGGTTTAGAAAAGTGTTGAGAATTGATTGAGCTGAAGGAGGCACTTTTATTCATGGTTTCTTTTCTTTGTGTACCTATGCTGTCATTATTCATTTTGTATTAACAGGTATATTCCAGGTTAAGTGTTTCACATTACAGAATAGCATGACATGGAGAAAACCATCTAAAAATAAAAATTCATGTTCTTTATTTGTCAATTAGGATACAGAAATTATGTTTTTCCTTTGCAATGACTAAGACTTGTATCATTACATAGTTTAACCTCTTGAATAGCATCAAGCTCAGGTAACAAATCCCATGTCATTACTAGCAAAAATTCAGTATTTCCAGGTCAGATTTCTAGAAAAGAAAACTCTTAGAAACTCTCACAGAAAATAACTACTTTGATACTAGCTACTCAGAAGTAGTAGGAACAACTGACCCTAGTCTAAAGGTTCAGTTGTTAGTATTTATGTATTATTGTAGCTCTGTGGATCTTAGATTTTATTTTGTAGTCATTTATTTCACTGGAAGGTGTCATGTTTTAAGCAATGGAGTGATTGTTTATTCACTAAGTTTGATCATGGCACTTTCTTCATAATTATACCTTTTTGAGTTTGCGATTGTGTAAAGATAAGATCCCTGACAGGCTTCAATGCTACTACCCACAATAATGCACTTTGCTAAATCATACCTCACTTCATCATTTTAATTATATAAGACTTACAACCGTTTCTCTGCTCTTGTTTCTGTCTTGTTTCTGGTGTTGTGTGATCTTTTATGTGATCCTTCTTATTCACTCATATTAGATATTTACACATTTTCCAGCTTTGATCTATGCAAGCTGCAATTGGGCTGATGTTAACATTTACTTCTCTCTGAGGCAGTTTCTAAAATGCTTCTCCAATTTTAATTTTTTTTTTAAAGGAAAGCATATTAATGTGTATGCTGTAACTGAAAAACAGATACCCTAATGACTTCAAAATGATGATATCTGTGCAGCTTGTGAAATTGCAAATGGATTTGCTTTTCAAGCCTTCTTTTTCCCGCTGAGCATCCTTTCTCACATTTTCCTTTGCAAAGCCTTCTTTTGCTTCAGGAAACCCTAAAATGCATTCCCGTACTGCCTTTTAGAGTATAAGAAGCTAACATGTTTGCTAAGAGTAAACTGCTGTTTGCTGTTTCTTTCTGACAATGTTTGACAATAACATCAGTGAATCTGAGATAGTCATGTTTAGTATATCTTTTGACCTAAAACACACAATCCTTTGGTCTTTTATCTGTTCCTTCAGGGTATACACAGCCATTTTGTTTGAAAAGTCATAATCCTTTCATAGCTTAATAACCGTAGTGCCGTTAAGAAAAACATTGTCCTATATTAAACCAAGATACCATGTGTTCAGTATTTTCTAAATGCAATTAAGGTCCAGGGCAAATGTCAAAATAATAGAATTCTGGTCTAGTTCCTTGTGTTCTGTACTAGAAGAAAGACTGAGGACAGAACTAACAGTAACAATATCTCAAAACAGTTCTTTAAATTGTTTCTTGGCCTTTATCTATGTAAGCCACCTATAGAACAAGAGAGTAGTTTATTTCTTGTACTTATTCAGTTACTTCCCTCTCCGTTTGTGCATATTAATATAGCTACTAACTAGTGCAAACTCGTGATGGATTTTAATATGGCAATCATCTGTCAAGAACAGGACAAAATCCATTTTCTCTGCGTTGCATATTAACCTTCAGGCCCTACTTCTTGACAAGAATGTGACTACTCAGCAACATAAAAGGGAGTGGGCTGCTATTCTAGTGCTCTTTTGGTGAGACATCCTGCACTTCTTCTGGAGGTCGTCTGGTCCAATGTTCTGGTCAATGCAGAGCCAATTACAAAGTCAGATTCAGCAAAGTTAGACCAGGTTGCTCAGACTTATACCCAGTCAAGTTTTGAGTAACACCGTGGCTGGAGCTTCCACAGTGTCTCTGTTCTAGCGTTTGATCACTCCCGTAGCAATTTTTTTCCTCCCTTAATATCTAGTTAGAATTTATCTTTTTAAAATTTTTGTTCATTGCCTCATGTTCTTACATTGTGCACCTCTGGGGGAAGTCTGGCTTCAGCTTCTCTGTGACCTTCATTTGGTATTTGAGGACCATGCTAGAATAAGACCTAAGACCTAAGCCAAAAAGCTAAAAAAATATTAAAAAAAAGCAGCTAGTTTTGCATGTCTAAACTGACTCTGTTTAAAGTGTTTTCAGTTCTCATATTGACATGCTTTATATTTTTATTATACCAGAAAACATTGATTTATTAAATAGCAGCTAGAAGGTCAAGGAAGGTTGCTTTAAATAAGGAAAAGGTCAACATTTTGTAAAACTCAGAAGTATCCATAAGAAGCATGGGTATTTCTAATGGAAAAATGAAGTATCTGAAGGATTTGAAGAAAATGTAAGATAACGTTTTTGTGTTAAGAAGACTATAATGCTATTGACTGCAGTTCTTACACAGACAATTAAGTCCTTGTCCCTCTCTGGAGAAATATTTTACACAAGTAAAATTGAGAAAAGAGCCTGTGAACCAACATGTCCTTTCTAGCTAAAATCAGAGAATTGATGATTCTTCACCATTTCACAAGAGTGATTTAGGATCTAAAGTTAGTTGTGTATCATCTTCCTTGCCATAGCTACAGATGAAATATTTGCTGACTTTCCTCCAGCCATCTAAGAAACCTGCATGTTTCAAAACTCTATCCTATAAACATAGGTTCATACTTTTTATATGAGTGACAAGATATGCATGAGTTGTACAGCATTCTAAGATACAATACTTACTAAGCTTCTGTCATATAGAAACGCAACCTTACATTGGTGAGTTATGCATCTCACTGTTGTATAAAAGGTGAAGGTCATTAAATTTATCAAAAGGAAATCAAAGGATAAACAGGACACTTCACAAAATGTAGTGTTTAAGAAGAGTTTTTTCTTCCACCTAATCAACTGTAGTACCATTTCTTTTAATTATCACATTGACTGTCCTTGTACAACTCCAGAAGAAGATGAAATGTATACATTCACTAACCCAAAACTTACACCATAAATATGTTAGCTGCAATGCACCAGCAAAGCAATTCTGACAACTGCAACCCACATCAGTTCAGTGCAACCCACATATCCCTTCTGGGCATTTTGACCTTGTTGCTGCTATTACAAAAACTAGAGGCCCACAGGCTATCTTTAGAAAGTCTTCAGGTTATTCATTTTTCAGAGGAAGTTGTTCTTCCTCTGAACAGTCCAAAGAGGGGCACAAATTCAAAACAGAAGCAGAAGCATCATTTCTAGGAAGAGCAGCAATCAGAAGCTAAGATAATACAGATTTCCCAAATCAGTTTCCGTTTCCTCACTTGACTGATCCCATATTATCAGTATTTTTCTGCACTATGGCCTAGATCTCAGATTCCCCAGCAATGATTTCAAGAGAAACTTATCTTTTATTCTGATATCAGACACCAAACTGAAAAAGGACTGTCTAGTCCCCCAGTTTTGAGACTAAAGTAAAGAAATGAAAATGGATACATCAGTCTAACTATATTAATCTGGAGGAAAACACTCCTTAAAAGCTATCTTAATTTTTCTGTCTGTGAAAGTTTCTTTCTGTAATGCTTTCTGTGCTGCTTTGCAGATCTGCAAATCTGATAGAATTCAAAGAGTTCCTACCAAAATGATAGAGACAAGGAAAACAGAGGCCAAAACACTTTCACTTTTACAAAATAAAGTAAATACAACTTATTTGCAGACAATCTCTGTAGTGTTAGCTTCTATTTGGTGGAGAGTATCTTGGTAAAAAATCTATG
The DNA here is from genome assembly GCA_030449065.1 of Oceanodroma leucorhoa. Taxonomy (NCBI): domain Eukaryota; kingdom Metazoa; phylum Chordata; class Aves; order Procellariiformes; genus Oceanodroma; species Oceanodroma leucorhoa. The sequence goes on along the minus strand of JASVER010000023.1, from coordinate 8,637,520 downwards.
CCTTATCTTATGCATGGCCTGCCGTGGATGAACATTGACCTTAGATATATCTCAAATGATAAATGATCATTTCCTTAGTGAAGGTTTCCAAGCAGCAAGCATTATCAATTTTAAAGCAGCTTTACAAGTACAAAACACTTCAGGAAGAACAAGATCCTGCCACAGAGCCTTAAGCATGGCCCTTGTATTTGCCTCATCCACAAGTCATTGTATAAGTTTAATGGTATATATCTGATTAACAGCAGAGAGCTCGAGCTGGTTTTGTCATACCACAGCTTATTTGGAATTCTTCTTTATAGCCATTCTTATCCCCCATCTCCCCAAATGCATGCATATGCCTGACTGCTGTTCAGTGGACAGCTACATTCAGACGTCCACTTTGAAAGGAAAAATGAGTACAGTATAAGCAACTCTTATCCCTCACAGTTCAACCACTGCTCCTAAATGTCCTGTTCTTAGATGCCCACATGCCCACTACTGTGTTTTGCTATGTGCAACTGGTGGAAGGAGTTGGGAGACAATAAGTTTATTTGTTCTTGTTAAAATGCCACTGAGAAACAATGGAAGATGTAAAGAGATCTGAGAGTTTTTCCTTTATTTAGAGTGTTTAGATAAAGAACTGAGAGGTCCATAAACAGTGAAAACTGTGAAGGAAAATGAAGGCGAAAGTACATGGAAAAAAAAGGCTGTTTTTTTTTTTTTTTTCTGGGAAGACTTTGTGTCTCCCCTGTAAGAGGCAGAAGCAGCTAGGCATGGTCAGATTTAGTCTCTTTGTCATAACACCGTGCCCCTTGTCCCTGAAGCAGCCCTGCAGGAGTGGTCATCTGGCTCATTTGAAGGGGTGGGAGAGGAGGCTTTCCAGGACAGGTTGGAAGTGGCAAATACTACTCTATCTGGCCAAGACAAGTTTGAGAGTGTTCTCACTTGGGCTTATATAACCAAACAAATTTTGAGGCATACGACAAGCATATGACAACGACCTCCCCATGATGGGGGGTTCGGGGGAGAGAGATGTTCAGGGGAGAGGCTGGACACCCCTAGGAGTGGCCTGATGAGTATCCCATACTGTCCCTCTGTGAAGCGCAGCACTGGAGGATATAGACCACCACCTGGTATCTGTGAACAGACCGCTTTGGGGTACAGTGCCCTAGATGAGTCCCTGTGTGAAGTGGCTGTATGGCATCCCGCACCTTTCCTGTAGCCATGGAAGAGCAAAGAGAGAGCGAGAAAGCTGCTGGTGCGTGGAGAGGAAACAGACACAAAAATGTCTGGAACCAGCCTGAAGCCCACTTGGTTTGGCATTTCTCTGCCTACGCATTCACACGAGTTGGCTGCAGACAATGCTAGTGTTATTTAAAGATGCGCCTTCTGTTGTTTTGGGAGGAATGATTGGAAATGACACTCAGTGGAGCCAGGAACGATGTAGTCAGATACCCTCGGCAAAGCCTGGAAATCTTTTTATTTATGTCTACGTAGTTTGTTTGGAACCCTTAAACCTTTGTTTTGGTGCGTTAAAACACTAAAAAATGCAGTATATTTTTCAGAATATTCTTTTTTCTGCAAATTTCCTTAGCACGTAGGTATTTGTAATAAAACATAGGTTTCCCTTTTTTGTGTGTGTAGAATAATAATGTGTTATAGTGGCAGTTCTGGGGAGTGTATGGCATTAATTCATTTTATTTCCAGAAAAGAAAAAGCACAAGCCATTGAATTTGTACCAAAAAGGACATAACTACACAATCAGGTGAGAATTAAGTATGGTATATTGAACTATTAAGATCATTACGAGTTTCATCCCAAATAACAGTACTTTTAATTGTAAAATATTAATACTTTGTAATAATCTTTGTCTTATCAACTGAAGGTATCTAAAAAGTGTACAAGGGCTTACAAACATCTGAGAGACTGGTCAAAGGTTGTTCTGAATGGAACCAGGTAGAAACTCAATTTACCATTCCTTTCACAAAATGCTTCTTAATATGCAATAAACCATTAATAATCATAATACTAGAACTAGAGTAGCAAGAAAAAAAAATTATAAAACATGCTTTACCTTATTCCACTCTACCTGGAAATTAACTTGAGAAATATCTTTTAATAATTGCTAATCTTCTAATGATATTTCTTGACACATAGCTCATCTTGTCTATTACCAAGAGAAAAAAAAGAAATAATTCTTCATTTGCTTATCTGATGTTGTCTTATTTTCAATACTTATTAAATATTTTCTCACTTTTGAAAATGTAATTGTTTATCCAGTTTGAATATAGTATGTAATCACATATGAAATATCATAGATAAACAAATTTAAGACTCTGATTTAAACAAGCAATTTTTAAAAATCAATTAGGAGTCAGATGTGAATTAATTAACCTTTAATCTGTCTAAAGCATGGGAAAATGGAGAAACTTGAAAGTCATCTAGCTGCTGTTCATATTTCAAAACATACCAAAGATTGTGAAACATTATAATACTATAAGTATAACCTCATTATAATATTTAGATAATGATATTTTTCATGATACAAATCTTCATAAATTCTTACAAGTTTAATATGAAGAAGAATAGATAATATGCAAAAGGTTGTGGCAAAACCGTAAATTACTACCAACTTTCTGAGCTCTCTATCACAGATGTTTGAAAAAAGGCATCCCATGCCAATGTTTGTTTAAAAAGTCTACTCCTCTCCTTTCATGCTAATAAAAATTCCATTACACTACTTTATCATTAAACAGATCTAGGTTAAAAAAAAAAAAAGGCAGAAACCCAGGAACCTTTCAACTCCTTTGCCCAGCCCCATCTATACAGATCCCAAATTACTGTTGGAAATGAATGGTCAGCAATGGTCACTCAAGCCTGAAAGACCTTTAAGCAGACCTGCCTGACAAACCACTGTACTATTGTCCTGGTTTTGGCTGGGGTGGAATTAATTTTCTTTCTAGTAGTTGGTATAGTGCTATGTTTTGGATTTAGTATAAGAATGTTGATAACACACTAATGTTTTTAGTTGTTGCTAGGTAGTCTACTTTCTCAAGGACTTTTCAGCTCACATGCTCTGTGAGGTGCACAAGAAGCTGGGAGGGAGCATAGCCGGGACAGCTAGGCCAGCTGGCCAATGGGGTATTCCATACCATGTGATGTCATGCTCAGTATATAAGGCTGGGGGAAGAAGAAGGAAGTGGGGGACGTTCGGGGTGATGGCGTTTGTCTTCCCAAGTAACCGTTACGCGTGATGGAGCCCTGCTTTCCTGGAGATGGCTCAACATCTGCCTGCCCATGGGAAGTAGTGAATGAATTCCTTGTTTTGCTTTGCTTGTGTGCGCGGCTTTTGCTTTCCCAATTAAACTGTCTTTATCTCAACCCACGAGTTTTCTCACTTTTACCCTTCCGATTCTCTCCCCCCTCCCACCCAGGGGAGAGTGAGCGAGCGGCTRTGTGGTGCTTAGTTGCCAGCTGGGCTTAAACCACGACAGTCTTATGGTCCCTTTACAGTTCCCCTGTAAATGGCTTCTGTCACATTTAATATCCAGTGACACTTGCTTAAGTAGTAAGGGAATAAATTATACTGCAGTTAATCGTTCACCTTTGATATTGGCATTATCAAAGCTGAGTTGGGCAAACAATGATGTTATGGCAGAAAGACTAAAACTCATTTCTGACTCCATTAAACTATGGATCTCCATGAAAAGGAGAAAAGAGTGAAATCTGAATCCAAGTAATTTCCTACAGAATAGAGTTAAGGTAAGAACGAGGAAGGAACTTCTTTTATGGGAATGCCCTCTAAGGTCATAGAGATGCACATAAAAATTTAGCTTTCATGAAATAGCTCTTCTGACACCTTCCTAGCTAAATTCACATAAACTTATTTGAAAGTAGGAAACAAAGTCACAGAAAGTCAGGCAAAGGACCTTATTCAAATCAAAGGTCAGAGGTTGCCCAGTTACAATCAGACTCTGTAGCAGACTCCACAAGAAAGCCCTAGTGGGGACAAAGTGAATGACAGGCAGATCAGACTACCCAAATCTAGGCAGTACAGCTGTCTATAGGAAGTTGCGTAGATGGGAAGCCATGGCAGTAACTTGGAGTTAGGATCCCCTTACAAGAAGACAGAACTCAGTAGCCTGTGAGAACAAGTTGAACAGTAATTTACTAAGAGAAGCAACAAGTAAACAACCTGAGATGTAATCTGCACAGAGATTACCAGAACAGTTTTATTACTGGAGGATATTCTAACACAAAGCGATTTTTGGCCACTAGAGCGGTGAGAAATTTAACAACTGGTTGATCTTTCTTGTTATTTTAGGTGTGGGGATGACTGAGTACATATATCAATGCCATGTATGCATAAGAATTTTATGATACAGTATGAGTTATACAGTAATGAGCCCTTCTGGGCACACTAAAGAACCCAGAACTGATGCATTTAAGGTAGCATTCCATTGAGAAGGAGCAATTATGAATAACAAGAAGATTACAAGTTTGGTATTCCTAATACTGTGATTTACAAGGTTTTGCCAACATTTTTCACTGGGTTGAAAAAGCATAACGGAGTTCCAGAATCAACAAATATTTGTGTAAACTGGCCAGTGTTTGTCCATCTCTGGTGCGTATGCCCTGTGCCTGAATGTGTATCTGCAAACTATAATGAGTATACTTTCTTCATAGGTCTTTACCTTTTCAAAAGACTATTTTAGCACTTATATATAATTGAAATTGAACTGGTTCAGTCCATCAGCTTCAACAAGCTTTCAGTCAGAAATTCAGTACCAAATACTCTCAGTGATGTCTCTAAACAGTTACCATTGCTATTGATGAATTTTTCAATATGAGTTGAGGCTAGTATGTAATCACCATTTCCTCCAGTGGTATTTTGTTAGTTTTATTAATTATTAGATTCATAATCACTTTTTAAAATGTACTTATTTTCCATTACTTTTCTATCCTTTTCCTTTTCTTTTAAAAGAGCATGAAATTTGTCACTCTGTACATACATTTAAGAAATTATGAATCAATACATTGTTTTTCAGACTCTAATCTGTTTTCCTGCTTGTCAATTAGTGACATCATCCAGAATTTTAATCTTCTCAACTTCTAAGAATAAACAAAAATAAATTGAGCTTCAAATAACTTTGTCTCCCTTTTCTATAGGAAAGTAATTTTAATAGTTATGTGCTATTAGTACAATGCAAAAAAAACCCAAAACCCCCCAAAAACAACCAAACAAAAAACAAACAAACAAACAAACAAAAACATCCTTTGTTTACCAGTTCATGCCTATTGGTCTTAAATTGTTACCACACTCTGTTTTAAGCAATAAACTTTGCTTCTGTAAGCAGCATCTTTTATTAATGTGAAGATCTGCTCTAGCTATAATCCTACTGGAAACACCCTCAGCTGTGAAAAACTATAAAATACAGACCTTTCATATTGGGGGAAAAAAGTAGGCGTTTATGCTACCTAAGAGTGTATTGGTTTGGGGGGTTTTTTAGTAGTTCATCTGGATTTTTTTTCCACTTTTTTTCTAATGATGCATTTGCTGTGAAGTGATGAAATTGCTGACTTGGGTGATGACAGCCTGAACAATGATTACTGTCAAAGAAAGAATACCTTTTATCTCCAAACGTTTCAAATATTAAAGCAGAGACAGCCAAAAAGTATTTCATTTTTTTAAATGACCTTCCAATTACCTTTCCTTTTAGTTCTATTTTCATTGAACAAAAGGAAGCCAAAAATGTGTTTGTCACAATGTCTTTTGCCTTTTTTTTTTTTTTTCTGATGAAAGATGTCTTCTATATTGTGTATAAAATAATCTTTGAATTGGAATGATAGACAATATGCTTCTAGGACTTTTGCATAATGGGCATCCAAAGCTTTGCTGAAAATCTGGATAGGGAAGAGGATAAAAAAAACCTCTTCTTTGATATAAAGCTACTGTATTCTTTTATAGTAAAGCAATCAAAACAAATTAAAAGTTTTAGGACTGAAAAAAGTAAACAAAAAATAATAATTCTATACACAGACATACAGGCAGATATAAACACGTATGTAAATATATGTTTTTGAAAGGTGAAAGCCAGACAAATTTCATCACAGTTAATAACCAGATAAAGGTACCATAGAAAGGTTAATATGAGATTACTTAAACAGATTTAAATAAAAATTGATAAGATTTCTGAAGATTAACTTCTTTTTTCCATTCTTGATACTTAATCCCCATACAGTATTAAAGATTTAAATGTTTCTGAGCATATCTTGACACAAATTCCATTATACCATGTGCATCCTAGGCTAACTTTTATTTCTATAATAATCCTGGCATATTGCTTTGAAGTGAGTTTTGAGTATAACTTTAATGGAGTATTTTATTTATATGTGAAAAACTATTTAGAGAAGTCAATAAAAACTTCTGAACAGTTTTTCTTAGGTAAACTAGATTTCTCTGTTGTAGTGTTGTTAAAAAATTGTTAAATATTTCAAAACATTTTGATACTTCTGAGAAAAGGAATTGCAGACCTTTTTATCCAAATTGAATAAATTTCTCACTTTGAAATTTATTTTATATAAATATTTCAAAAGGAGTGAAAATTAAAATAAATCACAATTCCATTTTGAAAGATATCAAAATTTAAATTTAAGAAACTACTGAAAGGTTTAGGCAGAGAGAGTTAAGATTTCGCATTATTCTATGGAAAAGGAAGTGTGATTTCCAAACAGCTTCAATTTATTTTTGCCTATCATACTTGCACAAACTCAGGAATATTTTTTGCCATTTGCCTCAGAGGGATAGCTGGTATAAATAAGATAAGTCTATTAAATTAGGTTATTATATTTTTTAATGTATGTTATAATTAGTAAATTTATTTATGTACATTTTTGCCACTTGCTGGATCTAATCCGTAATTTATTCACACCTTCTAATTCTGTCAGCTTTATTGTTATCTATTATTATTCTTATTATTATTTAGATAATTAGGTGAAGTGTTATGGAACTCTTTGATAAAGCTGTGTTGCATTCTTTAGGAGTTATCAAGATTTTTAAAGACGCTTTAGTCCTTACATCTACGATTTGGTAAATAATACAGTGGATTTCTGGAAAGCACATGAGGAAGGTTTGTTATGTAAAACATAACACTGTTATGTAACCTTTTGAATCATCCTATTTTCATTAAAAGTTTGCAAAGAGATGGAATTTTTTTAAATTTGCCTAGCCAAAGACTGTTTTCTACTTTATTCTGTTAGTGAGAACCGATTTGCAGAAAACATTATTGCCTTTCACCAAAATTCGTATCCATTAAGCAAGAAAGTTTTCTTATTCAGGTTATTTTTCTTTATGGTATTTTGAAAATTGATCAATATTTATTTCTTATACCATACAATATATTTGCTTCTACCTGGTGCGGGATTGAATACATTTTGGATTATCTATTCATTCACCTCAAATCAGCTGGAAAGTAGTTGACATGTTTGGTCAGTCTAACCAATGGTGGCACTGATGTCACAGTTGAAGACATTTACTCTAACCTGACCTCTAGCTAAGTTACAGAACCAAAAAAAAATTTTGCCAAGGAAGATTAAGGAATTATTAAAGCAGCTGAGATGTTCTGTGATGACCCTTTCATTTTAAGCTTTTGCAGATTCTAAACATAAAGCTTCATAAAGAAAAAAACTTGTAATTAGCTAAGAGAAGAAAAAGTAAATCTAAAGTATCAAAAACAACCAAAAGAAAACCAAACCAACCAACCAACCAACCAAACTTGAACAGGAAAAGATCTAATTCCTTACCTCACAAAGGTAAATTTCCATTCATAGTTCATGGCACTTACCTCAAGCCTCATCCTCCAGCAGATCTATTATGTTTTGAGTAGAGATTACCGAGTGACCAGTGCTTAGAATACAATGGTACCTAAATACTCGGAGACACAGTGGGGAAGTGATGTTAACATAACACTGTTTTATCTGAGTATGAATCTAATTTCTCAGTGCTTTCATTACAGTTGTGAATTCTTGTTCCAGTGCAGTGGCACTTCTACCACCTGCAATTGAAACAGAGAGATTAAAACATGGCTGGGATGGCTACCTGCCTTCAAATTTACAGATTGTAGTTCATCAGCAGAAAAGTCATGACTATGAATATGCCAATTAGGTGCAAATTCCAGAAAATCCCATAGAGACCTGTATACATGTTAGAGCGATTTGACTTGGTTGAGTTCAATAATATAGAACTACCTACCCTTGCCTCAGTCAAGTGTCTAAAGAAGACATCGTCTGCACTTCTGTGTCAAAGTTGGTAAACTGAGAGCAATATTTAATCCCCGAGCAGTCATCCCCTGTTGGAAATTCTATCTGTACAATTTCTTCACTTCTGACCCATTTGTAATCATCGTGCAGAGTTTCATTCTGCAATCAATACTCCTGGGATTTATGGGACTAAGTCTTATTAATGCCAATGGAATTTATGTAGGGTTAGTCTCTAGGCACTGCTAGCTGACGAGAGCCATAACTGCTGGCCAAAGCTAGGATGTTATATGCAATATGAGGATTATAATGATATATTCAGCATTTTTTGTCTTCAATTATTTTTTCTGCTTTATTCATCAGCAGCTACAGATGCAATTACTAAAATAGCATCTCAATTTAAAGAGGATATTCCTGACATGGATAACACTCACTTTCTGAGTAATTAGTACAGTCAAAGGAAGATTTTTTTTCCTTTAATAGTTTGGGACAATTTGGGGTCAGCAACATTATTGTCTATGACAGTAAACAGGTTTATTAAATAGATCAAACAGAAATTTCACAATCTGCTTGATCCTTAATTACCTGAAAATTTAAATCCCTATTTTATTGGAAGTCTCAGGTGTTTTTCTCAAAATCTCTATTAAAATGCAAATAGGTCATTATATAATTAAAGCTATTTAAATAAAGTATATTTTCTTCACCAGTTCATCCTGTCATGAATTTGTGAAGATGTGGATTATTTGAACGGACAAGGGCTAAAGGGAATTTGAGTGAGGTTTGTGAAAATTGTAAAGAACACACGAAGACTGTCCAATCTTTCAGTTTTCTTTTTCAACATATAACAGGAAAACTCCATAAAACTCAAGAGTAATATCTCTAGCTTACAAGGAAACAGAGCTTTATATAATGTATAGTTCATCACTGGATTTCATTACCCTAGGAGGTCATTAAGACAAACGATATGACTATGTCATTCTTTTCAGTGACACAAAATATGCAGACAAAGGGCCAGAGTATAGGACGAAAATTCACATTGCCTGTTTGTGTAGGTGGACAGATGATGAGGATGCTTTAAGTAGTGTACTATTAAAGTTGATATAGACTCTCAAGGAGGTTACTTTGTCCAGGAGGGTCAGGAAAGTGGATGAAGGTCTCAAGTCATTTGAGGCCACCGGTTCTTATTATATTGTCAGAGCATCTGAGAGACCATAAGAGGCAGATAATACAAATAAAGATTTGGTTCTAAAAGATATATATAGTTGCTCAAAGTGAATTGTAATATCTTGAGGATGATTCCTTCTGACAATAGTGACTTAAGGTTGTATTTCTAAGTTCGTAGCTCTGAAGGAACCTGAAGAATTCCTAAGAGCACTTTCAAAGATAATTGAAATATCATATCTCAGCTATTCCAAAAGACTCTTCATGGATGTATGTCTTCAGGATGACTAAACACTTATGAACACCATATTGAACTGGTTTCTAAATTTTCCAGAAATATCCTTTGTTTGAAGTCCGAAGGGGTGTACTTTTTTAAGGTTGCTTTGTAACATAGCTGTGTGACAAAGAATGGGGAGGGTATTTTACTGCAAATTCTGCATCTGTGGTGTTATGGAGTATATAAAGTCAGGTCTTTAAGGTTAAATAAGAACAAAAACACATTGCTGAGTTTAGTACAGTTGAAAGTAAGTATTCTTCAAGGAAGGAACCTTAAAAAGAGAGGGGTTACAAACAAATTTGTAAAAGAGATAATTAAAGTGAATGAAGATAAGTAAAACCCAAAACTCACAATTTTCTTCCCTCAGAATTTATGACATGTAATACTCTGACATATATCTTTTCCTAAATAAAAAAAAAATTAAAAAATAAAAAAAATGAGATATCCTGTAGAATATATCCCATTTAAATTTCATTTTGGAACAACTGGATTATTCTGTTTCAGCAGCAATTAAGTGTTATGGTATATTTACCTGCATATATATAAACTTCAGGGCATATAGGTATATGAAAGGTTTAATATTGCCTATGATGTAATTATGGATATTATCCTGATACAATGGAATTAAAATAAGTGAGAAAATAGAATAGAATGAGAAGATCTTTCTTGGGAAAAAAATCATCAAAAAAATAAAATAAAAACCCAAGGTAAATTTGCGTGGGCTTTTTGGTTTGGAAAATTTCAGTATGAATGACATATTTCTACAAATCTGCTCATGTTGATGATTTTTCATTTTCCAGCATAAAAAGTTTCCTTCGGGCCATTTTCTTTCCTTTTCTCTTTCTCCCTTTCTGCACAGAAGTAAGGGAAAAAGAAGAAAAAATAGGATAACAATATTTACTATTGATACTAATCCTTGCACTATAAAGCATCAGCAACTTGTTTCTTACTAGTTTTACTTCACGTAAGAGAGTATAGTCCCAATTTTTCAGGTGAAGAAACAAAAAGAAAAGGCATTAAGTGACTTGTTCAATACCAACAAACCTGACACCACAATGAAAGCAGAGACAGATACAGGGCTTTCAGACTCCTTTTTTCAGAGTGTTAGTATCTTTTCATTATATGAGTTTTTCTAAGCTAATTATGTGGAGTCTTTTCTTCACAAAAATCTGACACTTTGTTCTAACTTGTTTGAACCCCTCTTCCTGCACAAACAGCTGCATAAACAGCTTTTCCAAAAATTTATTATTATTCTAGGGAAGTTTTTGCCTGCTAACAGATATAGATATTAACCTTAGAAATGTATACATATTTATAGAAAATGAAGGATAAATCTATAATATTGAACTTGGGAGTATTCACCTCCCAACAACTTGCCTCAGGCTAGACCTAGGTGTATGCCAGTTGTGTTTCTCTCTTCCCTGTACTCCAACACACATTCATACATATCCTGTGCAAGCTCATGAAGAAGTTCTAATTTTCTCTGTCAAGTGCATTGTCGTGGTTTAAGCCCAGCCGGCAACTAAGCACCACACAACCACTCGCTCACTCTCCCCCAGATGGGATGGGGGAGAGAATCGGAAGGGTAAAAGTGAGAAAACTCGTGGGTTGAGATAAAGACAGTTTAATAGGTAAAGCAAAAGCCGCACACGCAAGCAAAGC
>JASVER010000023.1:8612836-8625520 GCA_030449065.1 Oceanodroma leucorhoa | reverse complement strand
AAGGAAGGAAGGAAGGAAGGAAGGAAGGAAGGAAGGAAGGAAGGAAGGAAGGAAGGAAGGAAGGAAGGAAGGAAGGAAGGAAGGAAGGAAGGACAAAAGGAGTTAGATATCAATGGGAGAGAAGTGAAGTAAGGTAGTAATCATGTCACCTCTGCAGTTCCTAGTAAAATAGTATCTAAAGAGGAGAAAAATTACTTTTTGGGCTTTAAAAAAAAATAAAAATAGAAAAAGCTTCCTGAAGTAAGAGATGAAGGATAAACTAAAAGTCACTTCACGAAATTAATTATTATTAATGGATCAAAGTGATAGATTTAGTGCTTATTTTTATTATATTTTAAGTTTATGTATATAAATAAATAAATATACATACACATGCACAGTTGTATTCTCATTGTTTCATTGTCTATTTTCTAAAACTGTTATCTTCTTGATATATACACATAGCCATACACAAAACATCTGGGGGGAGAGGGATAATTAATGTCGGTCACTCACTCCTTATGAGAATACAGACATGTCATTCCCTCTTTCTTTTGCTGGCCTAGTCAGAGATACAATACTGGTCTAGGCAGACCACTGGTTTAATTCACTAGGACATTTGTTATTATCCTATCCTTTTTTTTTAACATTGTAACTGTTTAATTGCTCTTTTTTACTTTGTTTTGATTTCTATACTAAATAAAAAAGAGAAAAAAAGCCTATACAGGTCCAAATTCATAAACAATAATATTTTATACACTTCCCCAGATTTAAAAAAAAAAAAAAAAAGCAGCACTTTGCAGAAAAGATTGAAAGTGTTCTTCAAGAATTCAGCAGAGAACTGAATTCCCTTCTTAGCTGGTCAGAATGTGTCTTTTGAACTTACTGCACTGAGACTGAAAGTCTCAAAGAAGTCTCAGAAAAGTACGTTATTCAGAGTGAGACAATCAACAGTAAATCTCACTTTTCTAATAAACTGATAAATGTAAGTCTTATATGTGTGTGTTGTCTCTCTTTTTCACCATCTCTCTCATTCCACACTGCTTCCCTTTCCTACTAATGACTTGCTTTCCTGCTTAATAAATGAAGCTGTCATAAGTTTGAATGGTGCTGGAAAAAGGATTGTTGGTGGTGAATTTCCTAGGCAGCATATGGATAGAGAAATGTAGTTTAATATTTTGTTGAATGATGCAGAAGGAAATGTTAGCTAAATCAAAACGAAGAATTTACATTATGGTTCAAAAGTTCCAAAACATAATATTCAATTTATATTCTTTTCTAGCTTCTCACTCTTCCCTGTCTCCCTCCCCCAGTTTCATCCAAACTTCTGCTTAAATGCAGGTTTCTTTGAAAACCTTCAGTTCAGAAAACTGAGCAGTATTGCCAAGGCCATCAGTTTTATGCAAAAAGGAAAATTTGTGCCATGAAGAGATGAGGCAACAGAATTGTTTTAAACAAACAAAAAAACAGAAGATATCAAAAGACAAACATCTGACAACAGTTTGAAGGAATGAGGAAAAAGACTTTAGAACAATTTGTTATATCTGCCTACCAAGAATGTAAAACTTTCTGAGAATAAAATTACTGTCATGTTTCATTCTTATCAACAGCATTATGGAAGTTAAATAGCTCTGAGGGAGAGGAAGAAAGGGGCAGGAGAAAAGGGAAGGAATATTGTCCCTGCCTTGAAGAACATTTCTGCAAGGCTTTCTTCTTCCAAGTAACCCATTCAGAGAGATTACTGACGTCTACCTATGAAAATAAATTTAACAAAGAGCAAATATTTCCAAATGAGAACCTGATTTTTCCTTTAATTTATTTTTGGAGTGTATGTGAAGGAAATTTCCTTCTATGGAAAGGGATGGATTTAGGTGATTTAGGGATGAATGAATGTGGGAAAACAGAGGGGTAAGGGGGACAAAAAAGACTGGTCACACGTAAATAGTTGGTTGGTATGCTTGTCTGGCCATGCCATGCACACCTGGTCAGCACAGTCTGTCCTGTCTTCTAATGATGCTCTGTTTCTAATCACTTTTGCAGGTGAGGGGCTCTTGTTTGATGTGCATGTGTGTATATGGGGAGTCTGAGCGCCAGCAACTAGAGGCAGAGCACAGGTTACAGGGACCTGTGTGTCTGTGGTGCAGCAAAGAGAGTGAGGGTCTGGGTCCCAGCAGCTGGGCTGGGACTGTGGGCTGCAGCATGTGTCTGTGTGCCAGCAACTGGAGAGGCCAGACTGAGTGAAAACAAATGCCATATACACATGTGTGTGTGTATATATTCTCACGTGGACCTCCATCCTCTTCAGCCAGAGAATGGAGCAGGATGAGGCCATTGGTGCTACATGTGTTCATGTCAATGCTTTGTGTGTCTGTCTGTGTTACCCATGTGGCTGGCCATGTATATGCATGTGGTGTATACATGTGCTCTGTGTGCATGTGACTACTGGGAATATATTTTCAGCTTTGCTACTGGTTGGACCTGGGGCATGAAGCTGCAGCAGCCTCACCTCTCTCAGATCCAATATCAGGTATTTTCCCTTAACAGTTTCCGTCAGGAAGAGTTGAGTAGCATCGCATAAAATATTCGCTAAGTCTGAGTCTTAAGATGTTGACATGACTAAGCTTTGGATCCGTAGCCTTATATGTTATGTTCAGATATTTCTCCTGCTCATATAGATGAAGAAGAGAACCAACGATAAATCCTTGCAATTGCTGTGTTGATTATATGTTGATTATTGCTGTGCTGATGATATGGGACTATATGGGACTAAGAAGAAAACCATATGCTATAAAGCAAAAGACTGAATACATCACTTTTGTTCTAGTTTGAATATAATAAAATTGAATATTAGTCCAAATTAGCTGTTAATCAAATTGTTTAACTTCCCACTAAAAGTTATTTTATGCCTCCACATTTATTATATGTATACTATAGAAGGGGAATATTAAATAATTGTCTGATTTATACTTTCAAGATTTGGCTGAGTTTGCATATCAGGATAATACAAAGACCATAGTTAGATTTTATTTATCTACTGGCTGCTTTAATCATTCATCACAAGACTATTTCAAATACACGGGCAAAAGTGATATTTTTAAACACCTGTAAACTTACTCTCATCTAGAAACTGATGTGTAAGAATATGTTTACTTCAATTTTGGGACTTTTCTGTGTTCTTCATCTTGACAAGAGCATTTAAGTTGCTAATTAGCCAATATAAAAGAAAAAGTAATTTAATTAATCAGTTCACACATAGACAATTGTGTTAAAGAAAAAAGAAAGAAAAAAAAAAAAAGAAAGCTCCTTAAAACCTAATCGTACATATTTAAATAGACCCCTATACCTACACAGGCCTACTGAGGTAAACAAGGCTTCAGTAAATTGTTGCATGCCAGATTCACAAGCAAAATTAAATTATTTCATTTGGGAAATAAATCCAGTTGTTGGGTTCTAACAGAGCAGGACAGAGTTGACAGTAATTTTGAGAAGAATTTTGTCCCCAAAACTTGTTTTTAAATTCTGTCCTGGTTTTGGCTGGGGTGGAATTAATTTTCTTTCTAGTAGTTGGTATAGTGCTATGTTTTGGATTTAGTGTAAGAAGAATGTTGATAACACACTAATGTTTTTAGTTGTTGCTAGGTAGTCTACTTTCTCAAGGACTTTTCAGCTCACATGCTCTGTGAGGTGCACAAGAAGCTGGGAGGGAGCATAGCCAGGACAGCTAGGCCAGCTGGCCAATGGGGTATTCCATACCATGTGATGTCATGCTCAGCATATAAGGCTGGGGGAAGAAGAAGGAAGTGGGGGACGTTCGGGGTGATGGCGYTTGTCTTCCCAAGTAACCGTTACGCGTGATGGAGCCCTGCTTTCCTGGAGATGGCTGAACACCTGCCTGCCCATGGGAAGTAGTGAATGAATTCCTTGTTTTGCTTTGCTTGCGCGCGCGGCTTTTGCTTTCCCTATTAAACTGTCTTTATCTCAACCCACGAGTTTTCTCACTTTTACCCTTCCGATTCTCTCCCCCATCCCACCTGGGGGACAGTGAGCGAGCGGCTGTGTGGTGCTTAGTTGCCGGCTGGGCTTAAACCACGACAAATTCATACAAAATGATCTCACTCATCATCTGCTTTTACAAAGTTCTTCCTATTGATCCCTGTGCTCCTCTGCCACCATCCCTTTGCCAGTCACCCTTCTCCCTGACATTACTCTCTTCCACGCCAGAACGCACACGCACGTGAACCTGCCCGATGGTTGCAGCTGAAACAATCTCACTGTACAAACACTTCTTCTTCTGTCAGCTTGATTGGACTTTCTTAATGTGAAAAGGAATTAACTTTCCTTTGATGTTTGAGTTTCTATAGGAAGCAAAAAAGGGATTCTTTCTTTCTTCAATTATGACACACCTTGTTATTTCTCTATGCCTCAAATTGTCTTTAAGTGAAAGTAAGAACCTGTCCTTTTAGAATGATCTGTTTTTGACTCAGGACCAGTTGCTTCCCAGACAATTTGTGATGAGCAACTTCTCTGTCGTCATTACAAACCTCTTTCTTTCCTCCAACATTCCTCCTGTGAACCTGCCTTCCCAATAATTCCTGCCCTGTGATCTGTCCTTCTAAGTAAATATAATTTTTCAGTGTTCTGATACTTCTAATTCCTGGGGAAATATTCTAATGTATGTGTACAGTATCTCATATAGGAAATGTAACATTATGAGCTTGAATCATAAAAGTTGTTTGAAAGACATTTTTAATCAAGCATATCTAGTTGAGTTTAATGTATTAGTAACTGGGTAAAACATTATGGGTCTAAATTCTATAAGAGGTCATAATGGGTAATCTACTGTTCCATTTTGGCTGGTTAACTTCAAATTTGTGTAAAAATATAAATAATATGAAAGCCAGCTTTAAAAATTGTTTATTATTAAAAAGCATAAGAAGAAAAGAGTGTGGAGGCAGTCTGTCTAAAATTGTTGTATTTCTTTTGGTAAGAAAATATTTTAAAAAAATAAAACCAGTCTTCATAACTGATTTTCATAACTCTAGGCAAAGTTAACTGAAAAATAAAAAGAAACCTGATATAATTTTACATGGCATTTATTTCTTTTGTTTGGTAAAAGTCTGACTCTGTTATAATAATCTAGAAATCTTACTTCTCATATTTTAACTCATTCTCTTTGTTCCCTTTAAAAACTAGGTTGTGTTTCACAGTGTAATGAATGATTTTATCTGATCAGGACTCTGTCTTCCCTGGTAACATAAGATGAGTTCAGACTACTGAAGGGAAAAAAGCCTTTCAAATTCCTAGTAGCAACCTTTCACCTTTGCTCCTTACTCTTATGAAAGAGCGGAGAGTAGAAGCTGAGTAATGCTTTTCAGTGCCAAATGACCCCAACTACAGATCTTATTTTAGAGTCCCCAGGAGTGTCACTCAGAAGGCAGACTCCTCGACACCAAGGGAAAAAAAAAGAACTTGTATTTTGAGCATCACAAGAGCCCTATTGTTCCTGATTGCTAGAAAGGGAGAGAGAGAGGGGAAGGAAGGATGGAAGAAAAAGAAACAAAAAAAACAAAACCAAAAATCCCACAAAAAAACCTTCAGAGGCTTTTAAGGAGCTTTGGGCTTTGAAAAAATGAATAAAACATTGCATTTGAAATCCCTTTGTGCATTACAACAAAGAGATAAAAGTTTATCATAAAATAAAGGTCTGGCAACTTCAGCAAATATATCCATGGAATTGGAACTTACAAAGTGTTGTAAATTAAAAAAAAAATGAAAACTGTTAAAGCAAAGTTTGCCATCTGTGTTTGAAGGTTATTAGAATGTTCCTTGTTGAAAGATGAGCTTTTTCAATTAATGACTATGTAGATTTAGATCAGTAATTCCTTTAGTAATTATACTCTGTGTAAAGAAGGAATTATATGCCTTGTAAGCATGTTCCATTCTATCAAAGTAGATTTGTGCAAAAACTGAATTAAAAAGATAGTTTATCAGTAATGGTTCACATAATAGATATGTCAGTCATTGTACCCTGGGAGTCACAAGCAAAATGCAGACTTGATTTTTACCTAATAATTAGATGAATTCCCTACTTTAAACATATGTTTTTACCTGTCAGGTTATGAATCTTTTTATTTATTAGGTTGAGGAAGAAGAGAATGAATGGAAGTATGGATCAGCAGTGATTGTTTTATTACTGAATTGACCATAATTTCTGTTATGCTTCATGTTTTTATTGAAATATTTTCAGCTTTCAGTGTGTTCCCATCATCAGCTCCCTTGCCCATTTAGTACTTGAATCTGAAATAGTGTTTTGGAGCAGAATCAGCTGGATATTGTAATCTAATTTTTTTTGTTGTTTTTTTCTGAGTGAAAGAACATGTTCCAAACAAATGTTTTCAGAAAAACTGAAGGAACTCATATATACTCACCTTACAAAGGCTGGCATCTGCTTCACTCACATGACTTTAATAGGGTTCAAATGAAACACCAGACTATTAATTCAGCAGAGAAATAAATTAACCTAAAATATTTACAAAATAATATAACGGGCTACTAAATGAAATTTGGTTGTACCTCATCTTTTGGGACTTATTTCTTATTCCACAAGATGGATTAATGTGAAAGCTTATTATAAATCTGTTCCCACTGTCTTCAACCACCATTAGTGGTGCCAGAAAATAAGAAAATATGAAGTGTTTTCAGAAATAGATGAATACAAAGGGTGAATGGCCAAACTGGAAATTAAACTGCATTTGTTACCAAAATAATAGAAATAAGTTATCTTTAGCTTTAATGTTAGCTTTTATTTCTCTGTCCCCATAATATTTGCTTCCTTTCCTCTTATTATCTTTTCTTTCATCTAATAAATTTGGCACTTGTTAACTAGACTCGATGTTGGTTTTTTTTTTTTTTTAATTTAGTACATCTGCATGATCTTGAGAGTGAGATACTGAGGTGTCAGCAGAGATTCCTGCTTCTCTCTGGCCTGTTGCAAAGCTTCAGTTACTTCGCTTCTGGCTGTATTTCTGTTTCCCCTCACATTTTTTTACCCTGAATCATTAGAGGGATCCTAAAAGTCTTTATCATTATGCAATTATCTGTCATAGAAAAGGAAAACAAGATCCTTAAGGTGAATATTTTACCATAGTCAATCAAACATGCAACAACATAATAGATTCCAGTTCTTCCCTGAGGACACTATGTACTATGGTCATTTAATTTACATAGTACCAACATCAGTCCTTTCTGTTACTTTCCTGTAGAGTAATATCTGTTATGGGCTTCTGTTTTCCATTATTTCTTTGTGGTTTTTTCATTATTATTTACTTAATGTGAACATTTTTCCCCAGCAATAACATTTCTTCTTTGATATGCAGTTTGCATGTGACCACATAAGAAATGGAAGTATCATTAGTGAACTGCTGTATTGAATATAAAAGTGGAAAAAAAGTTCAAAAAAACCAGCTAGTATCTTCACTTTAGAATATCTCACGGCTCTCATATTAGTGGACTTACTGTTAGATATCTATGAAAAGAGGGTCCTTTTGAGGGTAGTACTACAAAAGGGAAAAGGTGGTTTTGAAAGACTTTTTTCCAGATGTTTTGGTGTGCTTTTAATTTTTATATGAATTTGCTGGGGGCGGGGGGGAGGGGTAAGGGGGTGCTATATTCGATACATTTTGAAAAAATTAATGTTTGGTTACTATTTCCTAACAAATTCCCAAATCCTAGATTTAAAATGTTCCTAGATGCACAACAAAAAGACAAATTGCTATGAACATGCAGAAAGAGTCTCACTGAGTTTGCTTTCCAATACTGATATGTAACTCTGTCACTTGGATATGAAAGTAAGTCTAGAAGCAAGTAATGTTATGGAGATATTCTGTAAAGGATTGGCAGGCTAAGCAGTCTTTTGAGAGTTAAAATTTGTCTCAGCCTCACATTCTTGTATTCTGAACCTTTTGATTCTCAACAAAACATCTTGAACATCAGCACCATTTCAAGATTTTTTATCCTATTTTATAATGGTCAAGCATTTTAATATATTCTATATGTTAACTGTCTCAGAAATTAAATATTCTCCAATTCTCCACTTTTTTTTTGTTTTCTTGCTTATTCTAGAGATGTCTTTTTTTTCGTGGTGAAAACTGAAAAGTAATGAGGAAAAGCTAAGGTCTGGAATAACAAGTCTATTAATGTTATGAATAATCTATATCGGCTAAGCCTATATTGACTAGTTAATGAAATTTTACATTTTTGTTTTACACATTTTTAGATTTCTGCATGATCTTCTAGCCAATATTGAATATATTTTCTTTCATAACATCCTAATAAAAAAAAAAAAAGTTTTGTGCACTCTCTGTTGACCTAAATTCCCATATTAAAGGATAGACATTGTTATGGGTTTACACCAGATCGTATAAAAAAAATAATTTGTAAAATGATTTTGTGTCATGATGTTGACGTGGTCTATCAGAAATATACTGTGATACCCTCTCAGGTCCTTGGGATATCCAAAATGGCACTTGTTCAGACTAAACTCTGTGTGTGTGTGGTGGGGGAGGTGGTGAATAGCAGAGGAGAACCTAATACATGCTCAGGTTTTGCCATGATTTGAAGTTCAGACAAAGCCCAGGCATCACTGTGTACTCAGGAGTGGGGAAGCATTCCTGGCTATGAGCAGAGAAAAGCTAGGAGGGCTTCCAGAGCCAGTTAATGGAGGAGCTTAATTACTAGAAGAAACAAATGACAACAGAAAATAGTCAGACTCCTCCTTAAAAATCTAGTTTTCAGACCCTTTTGTTCTTTTAAATAGAAATATTTTATTTTGGCTGACAACAAGTATATATGTCCTATACCTAAAAAGATAAAGATTGTTGTAATATCCAAGGGCCATCTCCTTATATTCTTTCACATCATACAAGACAAGCTCAATAGAAAGAGAACAGGTATAGAAGAAATTCACATTAATTATTTTAATGCTGTATCTGTGTCAGTGCACACTGCTTATCACATGATAGCAGTCACAAGCCATAATGTGAGTTCTAAAAAGAGTAGAAAAGAAAGGTGGTTTTGTTTGTTTGTTTTAAATAGACATAACTTCTACTAAGGCTTACTGGCATTTTAGGGAAAAAAACCCTGACTTTTCATTTCTCATATCTGTTTAAAAAAATAAATAAAATCAGGTTTTGTTTTCAAGAATTTTCTCTTCCATGAAAAAGTTTCAGTTATAACAGCAGGGTACTTAGATGTTTCTAACTGCTGCATTTTGACGTGTTACAAGGAACTGAAGAAAGTCTCTTCTCAGACTTCCAAGAAGTTCAAAAAAGATGATTCCACAAGAGAGAGCTAAAATTACACAAGAAATTAAATGTGTATATCAGTTTAAGGTCCTTTAGGCACAGTCTAGCACCTTTCAATCTCACACTTCATCTTTGCTTTCACAATACGTATCCTAGGAATGAGATTAAACGCGCAGATAATGCAAACTAGATGACACATATATTTAACGTCTTTGTCTATCTCTTTTCCCTTACCTATGTTATGGTTATGGATGCATAAATAAAAATAGGTATAGAAACTAAAGAAATACTAATCACTAAAAATAGGAATAGAATCTCTTGAAACAGAAGCAATACAATATTCCAGATAATACAAAAGTATTAAGGTACACCTTTCTCTGTGTGCACTCAAATTCCAAACTACTTGTTGAATTTTGTTTTATAATCTAATAATAAGGGACCATTTGAGTAAAATGATACCAGGATTTAACTGATAACAATGTCAACAATATCACTTACCTTTGTGGTTGCACTGATTTATGTTTCATTAGAATCTTTCTGTTTGAGTTGGGTTCAGTTTCTTAATGGATAACATGAGTCTGATGAAGGGATAAACAATTTTTCATCAGTCCTATCCTTTCTTCTCAGAGCCTTCTAATCAGCATTAGACAACTGATCACAACTCCTTCAGTAGTGGCCTTGTTTTTACCTAACATTTGTCTGGCAAAGACAATTTTGGTCTGGCTGGCAATATCTGCCTAAAGCATATCAAGAATTAATTTACTAAAGGCTTCCTGATCGGCAGTAGAATAATTTCCTAAATTTAAGCTGAGAACATACACAATAGTTGCCTGACTCTTACTTTTCTTTTTCACCAGGGCAATAAATTATTTTTTTCTGAGCTCTAGGGAACAAATTTAGAAATTTTATGAGAAAATTAGAGAACAGGAGAAGTATCTTTAATAAATGAAAAGGACAAAGGAGTAGCAATGTTTGTCATGAAAAGGACAAACGAGTAACAAGGTTTCTCCTCCCTTTCATGGTAATGAATACTCATTCTCTATTCTGAGTCTGTACAAAGCCAGTCAAGAATTATTAATTTCATGAAAAAGAATTGCACATTCAGTGTAAACTGCTGCCATGAGGTTTGAACTTCTTTTTCACTTTTCCAGTGTTTTGTTTCTTCCATGTGGTCCATCATACCGAACTTCAGCAGTGAAAAATCAGGCATAAGACCTTCACTTTTATATTGTGCATTTTTAAACTTAAGAATGAGCAACAGTCTTACTTGTACGTGAATCTACTGCTACCTGTTCCGAAATTAAGATTTCTCTATGGATTATTATAAAAATAAGCTAAGTGAGTAGTTCAAATCAAATGAAACTCAGTGTAACGGAGTTTTTCAGTGCAAATAGCTTTGGCCCTGATGCTGCAAAAAAAAATGAAGAGATGAACAAATTATTTTGTCCTATATGACTCTCTACAGCATCACAATAAAATTTGGTAAAATATCACATTTTGCCAAATACCAAAAAAGTCTCAGCCTACAAAGGGTTTGACTTCCCTTTCAGTCCAGTGTGAATCAAATCTGTCTTCTCCAGTATCTGTGGAGCTACAGCGTCATAAGAGTAGCGCAAGGGAGATCAAACTTGAGCTTCCTGCTCCTGCGACAATGTACATCTCAGCATTTTTGCCTTCATACTCTCAGATTTATTTATAACTGTTTATATTAAGAATAATAATGACCTCTGGGTCAGCCGTTTCCTGGCAGCTCATCACTGAGTGCATGAAGGGCCTAAGGGAAAGCTTGTGGGCCACAGCTCCTCTGGCCGGTGACTGCCTGTGTGTTAGGAACCCCTTTCTTTATCTGGTATCACTCCTTAAATTAAGTTCTTTGTGAACTTCAAAAAGCTAAATTGTTCGGTTTGTTTTGTTTTCAAGTACTAATTCCAACAATAAAACATTAATCTGCATGTCTTCTCTCCAGTTAATGTTTAAAGCATCCTTGAAATACACAAAGGAAAATTCGAAGTCTGACACATTTTGTTTTCTCCTATCTACAGATTTATGTCCATTGCCAGATCAGAAAAGAGGCAACAACTGTTTTAAGAGAACAGTGCTTTCAGTTTACATACTTCTACTTAGAAACCTCGCTATTTTACCCCTGGAACAGATTAATCCAGGATCCCTTGATTAAAAATACATGTAAGGGGAAAGTGCACTAAACCCAATGGGGCCACCTATTATCTGGCAATACAGGGGGGTTTTCTGTTCACTAATTCAAAAGCTTATGCCACAAAACTTTGTTTGTATATTCATCCTTAGAAATTAACATTAAAAAATAATTGGGATTAGATGTGCTTGGGAAAAAGTTCTGTATGGTTTAAWATCATTGCTCAGCATTTTAGAATCTGAGCACGAGGCTTCAAAATCCATAGCAGCAGTCAAGTTCCTACTGAGCATCTTTAGCTCTGTGGTACAAGAACCATTTCTGAGTTCATAACTCTGTTTAGGATAGGAAACTTACAGAAAACAGTTTAAACAGATCTTTTATGGCTTGAAAGGCCTGTCCATTTTGTGTTATTCTTAAAAGGGAAAGGATTTTTATGTAAGTTAGGAAGACCAAGCAGTGTTTCCCAAGAGCATCTGAATTCTTGATTTACCGTGTCTCAGCTTGAAGTTTGTTGAATGATATGTAATTCTTGAAAAAAAGATCTCTGGTGTCAAGCTTAACTAACTCAAAGTGTAATATTTTATTCAGAAGACACTAATTCTGTCATTTCCTAATTTTAAATGCTGAAATTTGTAATCATATTTGTTGGTTTTAGCTACTTAATTTAATATAACCTTCTGTTTGTAATTTCCTAGATTCTCAAAAGGAAAGGCAGTAGAGCAAAATGACTGAGCAAAGTTCGCTCAAAACTCCTTGGTAGTGCAGTCTACTCTAAAAGAAATGCTGAGTTCTCTCTCAGTGGAACAAATGTTAACCATAATGCACTGTCCATTGTGCAGGCCACTTTTTGATGGAAGAGAAAGTGTGATTGTTGACAATGAACTCCATAAAAAGAAATTTATGAGATTTATGGATCCTTATTTTAGTAATCCCTTGTGCTTCTGCCTGCCTCTTGGTATTAACCTTATCTTCTTTCTGCCCTGGCATCTCCTTTTCTTCACATCCCACACAGCACAGATTGGTTTCACTTTCCAAATCATAGAATCATAGAATCATTAAGATTGGAAAAGACCTCTAAGATCATCATGTCCAGCCATCAACCCAGTACCCATGCCCACTAAACCATGTCCCGAAGCGCCACATCCACACGTTTTTTGAACACCTTCAGGGATGGTGACTCCACCACTTCCCTGGGCAGCCTGTTCCAATGCCTGACTACCCTTTCAGTGAAGAAATTTTTCCTAATATCCA